>JAODAL010017185.1:0-78500 GCA_025379985.1 Phyllomedusa bahiana | reverse complement strand
TCCTTCATCCCCTCCCACTCCCCCTTCTTTGTCCCAACCCCGACCTCAGGGCTGCTCCCCCGCCGTGACCCCCCTCTCAGCATTGTCCGCTCTGGGGCCCTTAAATACTTTTTCCACCTGCAAATTTTCATTGTCCCACCCTCGGGACCTCCCATGCGCGGCTTTTACTCCTGTCGTGCCCTCCACACTGTGCCCAATTGTGCCCCCGTCTAAACCTCAGCGCTCCCGGGGCTTTTGCCGTGCCCCCCACACTGTCCCCTATTTCCTTTTTTTTACCCCCCCTCCAAAATTTTGTCTTTGGGGTCCACTTTTCGGGACCTCATGCGCTGATGGGCTGCTGCCGTCCCCTTCCCACTGTGTAAAATTGTGCCACTGTCTGCCCTTATCTGCTGCTTTTGCTCCCCCCGTGCCCTCCACACGTGCTTTGGGTACCCCCTTTTTGGCCATTTCCTTTTTTGCCACCCCAAAAATTTTGTCTTTGTCCCCACTCCCCTTGACCTCATGCGCTCCCAAACCGTGACCTCCACCCCCTGTGTATTGTCCCAAAACTGGGGCCCGGGTTACTTTTTTGCCACTTCCAAATGTCATTGTCCCACTTTCTGACCTCATCTGCTTGGCTGCCGCCGTCCCCCACCCACACCCCCTTGTCACTAATTTGCCCCCCCCTTGGCTCTCGGGTTTTTTTTTTTTCCGCTTTTGCCCATATTTTTAACAGGCTACGTTCCTGTTTTCATTTTTTTTTTGGTCATTTTTTGGCCCCCAAAAAGGGTGCCCGGGGCTTTTTATAGTGAAGCGATTCTAAGAGCGGCGGCAGTAAATTTGCTTTTGGGTCATACTAAAAAAACAACATTTTTTGAAGACCAAACCAAAATCCCTCCCCATATTTTAACATGGGGACAACGTTTTTAAAAGCACCCCCAGGCTCCCGGGGAGCCTGGAAAAATTTGTTTTTTTTTAAAAGTGATTTGTGCCGAATAATCGGACCGAAACAAATTTTTTCGGGAAAAAAAGGGGGAAGTGAAACCCAACCGAATTTTTTTAGAAATTCGCCCATTTTCAAATAAATTTCCTTTGGGTTTTGTAAGAAACACATAATTAACATATAGAGAAGAAACATAGACTGCTACAAATTTTAATTTTTTTTTTGGCCCCTAAGGGGGCCCTTGCCACGTTTTAAATGCCCCAAAATAGTGGGGACAGGGAAAATACTACAATTTCCCCAAAACCCAAAAAAATTTTTTTTTCCCCCCAAAATGCTGAAATTTTTTCCAGGAAAAAAAACCCACTGAATTTGTCCCAGGGAGGAAAAAGCTGCTGTACCCAAAAAGATAACCCATGTGCTTTTTTCTCCCTCCCCCCCTATGTTTAAACCCGAGACTCTCTCCCATGTTTGTCTATAGGGAGAGAGACGTCAGTTAAGCTGAGTGGGGTGTGTAGAAGTCTCAAACTGGACTCATCTCTCTGCACATCTAAGCACTGCTTTACTGAGATGACACTATGCTGGGCCAAGAAGAAATGCACATTTGCAGCAGTCCATGTTCCCCAAAGGGCCCACCCCAAAAAAAGAAAATTTTTTCCAAAAGTGGGGCCATGTTATGGAGCGCAGCAATGGCGGGACCCCCTAAAGGGTCAAAAAAAAATAAAGGGAACAAGAAAAGAAAAGCCACTGAACATACATTAAAAATTTGTTTAAATATTTTTAAAAAAGGGACTTATTTTGTAGTTTTTGACCTTCCCACCATCCCTTTAAAAAGTCCCCAATAAATTAATTTTTTTTTCTTTGGCTTGACTGGATGAGGCCCTTTTCCTACACAAAATTTAAAATTTTTTACAGACTGCATATATGATTTTTTAAATTTTATATACAACTTTTTCTTTTTTTATTTTTATACTTTTAACTTTTAAACTCGTGACCTTTTTAGTTTAATCATTGAGCTTATTGCAGTCCTATTGATACCTAATATGTCTATTTTTTTATATAATGTATGCAGAAAAAATATTTTTTGTACTAATAATAATTACAAACTTTTTTTTTTATTTTTTTTAAAATTACCCTTTTGTTTTGATCACCTAAGGGAATATTTTTTAAAAATTCAGTGAAATCATTATATAAAGGGGTTTTTCGCCCAATCCCTTAACATTTAGGGGCCCTTTTTTTCCCCCTTTTAAATTTAGGTCCCCAAACTGCAACATTCAAGATTTTGAATAGTTTGGGTGACATATATTTTTTTTGGGGGGGCCCAAAACGCCTTTTTTATTGCTCACAATATAGGTAGAATGCCCTGAATCTATGAACCTGTTCTACGCGGGGCCCAAAAAAAGGGGGCATTTTTGCACAAAAAAAAGGGGTTAAAGCAAACGATGTGCCTGTATTTGCCCTACTGAATCTTAAATTTGAGGCCCTTTGAACGGTTCGCCTCCATACCCCTGCCCGATCTCCCCAAACGCATTTCCCAAAATGCTGTACGCTCTTAATTCCCTATTTTTTTGGGGTCGTCTGGTTAAAAAAATAGCCCCCTGGTTTTCAAAAGCTTTTAACCCATCCCAGTTTTTGATTTAAGAGACTGGGTCTAAAAAATAAAAACTTTTAAGATTTGTTCTTTATTAAGGTAAGTGGTGGGTTATAGCTGTGTGACATACGCCCACTATACAAACAAAAAAGAAAAAAGGGCTGCCACCGGATGCTAGGGGACTGTTCCGGGCCCGTCCCCACAATGGAAAATCAAATTTTTAGAAAAAAAAGGGGAAAAAGGGCCCCCTCCCTTTTTCCAAAGCGGGGGCTCTTTGGGAAATTTACATCCCCGGGGTAGATGCCACCATATTAAAAAGGAAAAAGTAGATGAACCCGGGATTTTCCCCCGGGAGAAAAAATTTCAAAACGTATACATAACAACACTCTCTTTTTTGAAAAAAAATATTAAAAAGGCTTTTTAAAAAAAAAGGGAAAAAAAGGGAAACATTACCCGTTATTCAGGGTCCTGTAATTTGGGCCCCTTTAAATTTTAACTGACCTACAAAAATCTAAAACATTCCCTTAAAAACCAACCCTTTTGGTCAATCCAGTTCCCCCCACCTTGCATTTAACCCATTATGGAAAATAGATGCAATCAATAGCTCCATTCCCCCACTGTTCTGGGCTAATAATACATGGGAACGTTACAAAAATAAGGGAAAAAGTTTCTATAAAACAAAAAATATATGTACCCAAAAAAATACAGGGACAAAAAAACGACACTAGTTCGCATGGAAAAGGGAGAAGAAAAAAAAAAAACACAAAAAAAAAAAAACAAAACAAAACCCCAAACAATTTTTTGGGGAAATGCCCAAAAAAACTATAATGTCTAAAAAAATAACAAAAGGGCAATTTAAAATTCAGGGCCCCGGGGAAACTATATCGAAAATTTTTTTAATTTTTCCGTTTAAAAACCCCCCCAAAACGCCTGCAGCAAGAAAACCAAAGTCAACCAACCCTTAAAGAGGAGATTAAGGGGGATGCAAATGTTTTTTAAAACTTTAAAAAAATGAAAATTTTTGGGCTGCAGAAATTGGGAAAATACAAATAATTTAAACCCTCCAAAAAACCAAAAGGGACTTTTTGGGGGGTTTAATAAAGTAATTGGGGTAAATTTTTGTTTTTACAAACCCAAATTTTAAAAAAAAAATTTTTGTTCCAAAATTCCCTTCCCCCGTAATTTTCCATTTCTGAAAAATTCCAGTTTGTGCTGTACTTTATCCCCAACAAAGGGAAAAAATAAAAATTAAACCAAAATTTAAAAATTTTAGATTTTTGTTCGTAAAGGGGGCAAAAAATTTTTAACATCTCAATATTTCAGTTATGCTTGTTAAAAAAAACATAACAAAAAGTAGAAAAACTTTAGTTTTGGCATTTTTAAATGCAAGGGTGGGGAAAAACTTTAAATTGAAATGTTTAATATTTAAAATTTTCAATAATCACATACACACATTTAAAATAGTAAAACAGGAAAAAAAAAATTTTATGTACCTAAAAAGGGCAAAAACCTTTTTAACCTGAAAAGACAGAAGAATAACATCATTAGCACAGCAATTAAACGATAGAACAATTCACTAACCCTAACAAAGCACAGATCCCCCAACCATAAATATCCACCTCTCCTCTTCCAGGAACAAACTATGATGAAATAAAAGAAAAAAATAATGCTCATTTCACTCGCAAAAAAAACCCCCAAAACATATATATATAATAATACTATACTAAATTTTAAAAAAAATGCTCAACAGTCCATTGTAATTTATGCCTCGTGGAAGCAGGACTACTTGTATCAAGAAACATTGACAACAATTCAAATAAAAGTAGGCTAGAGATGACACAATTATGATGCCAAAGGCCAAGCATGGAAAGTATACAATAAAGGGGTTTCTCACCACAAACATTAGCTTTTAACATGTAGGGAAAGATAAATAAAGACTATTACCAGATACATTTCTATTTTAATTTTGCTTTGTTCAGGAATAAGAATTTAATCGACTGCACAGTGTACACAACTCTAAGCTGTTGTTCATGCCATGGCGTATGTCATCTAGCAAGAGCTTGTTTTTGAATGCTAATCACAGTCATTTATACCCACTCCCCCCCCACAGCTAACCCATCATCGAGTAATTAAGACTTTTTACAAATACATTCCTCTTTTGCTATTCCCTCTGCCAGAAGATAAGAGAAACTGTATCTGCTCTGAGTGCACACAAATTTCTCTGTTTATAGTCCTGCTTTAGATTGATTAACGTGATAAGACAGAGAGCAGGGAGTGACGTCACCAGGATGGACAGCAGTTTGAGAACAGAGTGTGTTATCACTAACATATAATGGAGATTAATTACCTTGGATTGTTTACTTGGAGCTCTGTAGCTCTCTGTACTATAAACACTACATCTTCTGCAGTCACGTCAATGCAATTAGGATATCTGGGAATAATGAGCTGATATGATAATCAATGCTATAGAACCACCCATAGCCTAACCAGCAAGAACCCCTTTAAGACTGCTCTATCCTGGACACTAACTCCTGAAACACAAAGGGGTTATTGGGCCAATCCCGTGGGGAGAGAAAATGCTGATTGAACATATTTTCTCCGACATTCAAGATGCCCCAAATTTGTATTGCTAACAACCTGGACAAAGTGTGTCTCTGCCCGAGCAATAATAGCTTTGTATTTTTTCTGTAAACAATAATTCTGCCTTTTACCTAGCGAGTCCAATGGTGTTTACTGAATGAATATGGACATGTTTTCTCCTTCAGAACACTGAGAGATTAGAGTAGAAAATGGATTGCCTGCATTTTCTTCACGTTGGAGGAGAGTATCCAAACTTCAGGACTTAGCCCACCCTGGGCCCAAAGATCTCTTTAATGGCCTCCTTACCTCAGTCTGACATGTGAGTTTTAATTGTGCTTTGTTGAATGTTGAGGCAAGAGAAAACATCTTCCTTCCTAAAAGTTGGTATTGAGAGCTGTGAACTAAGGGCCTTATGTATGAAAAATGTTATGCAGTTAGACTAGTCTTTGTTGCCCATAGTAACCAATCAGAGCGCAGCTTTTATTTTTCCAGAGCTCTATGTACAGGCTATGTGTGAGCTCCAGTGGCGAAACTACCACCACAGGTCCAGCCGTCGCAATCTGCCTCAGAACGCCCCTCGATCTCTGGGACTGCACAGTGTTATCATCACCCTGCTCCACTATTCAGCTGGTGGTAGGCCTAAGGCCTATGACTTTAAGCCTAACATGCTTTGGCCTCTAATGCTAAAGTAGGTGTCGCGATTATGTCACATTACCCCACAACCTACGCCTGGCTTCACTTGAAGCCGGCCTGCTGATCGTCATGTTGGGGGAACAGAAGGAGAGGAGATGTTTTTTTTTTCTATGAGTAACCTACCTAACTGGGGCCCACCTATCACCTACCTATTTGGGAACCACCTACCACCTACCGAACTGAGGCCCAACTACCTAACTGAGGCCCACCTATCACTTACCTACATAGGGACCACATACCTACTTGGGGCCCACCTACAACTACTTAATTGGGTCCCACCTACAGTACCTACCTGAGGCTTACCTGCAACCTACCTAACTGGATCCTTTCTACCTACCTAACTGGGACCTACTTATCTACCTGAGGGCTGTCTACCTACCTAACTGGAGTCTACTTATTGTCTACCTACCTACTTTGTGCCTATATATCTACCTAACTGGGGCCTACCTACTGCCTACCTACCTACCTTGGGTCTACCCACTAAACTGCCTGAGGCTGGCCTACCTACCTAGGGCCTACCAACTTATCCAATGGTGGTCTACCTAACTAAATAGCCTGCCTATCTACTTGCCTACCTACATGGTAATATGATTCTGAGGGGCATGGGCCTTAGCCATAGCAATCTCCAGGTGATTAGTCCTCTTCTCCCCCACAACCCTCTAGGAGACTGTGCCTCTAAGCCATGGCCTTTACCCGTTCTCCCACCCCTGGAAAGTTTGTACAGAAGTGGACGACAGTGAGGGAGGTGCTGGAAAAGTGAGAATTTTAAGATATTTGTGTGTAAATCCTGTAGGAATGAGTTGTGGCCATGAGAAGTCATCATGGCAGTGTGGACTGGATGGAAAAGAAAAGAGTAAATGAACGAGAATGACTCATCAGATAAATCGTCTCCTGTGAGTTCCTCGATGTCAGGGGTTATTTTGCTTCTCTGTTGGATTAGTGCTTTATTTACTGTCATGTGATGTTGAACTGAGATGGTGTCTTACCAATATGTGATCTCTATATAGCAGTATTTTAAGTTATAGCAGCACTTGTAAAGTGGCATAGTACACCTGTCCCCGATTATAAAATGTGTCTATCTATGATAAGTTAGACTGTGACAAATGTGTGAGACAGACAAACATGTGAGACAGATGTGTTAGACAGACAAGTATGTGACTCACTTGATATTGCTTACTGCACAATACAGATTTGTTTCGCATATTGTATTATGTAGTAAAATGCACACATTTATGTCCGAAAGGGCTAAAAATGAACAGGTTATATTTTCATGTACAGTAGCTGTAGGATGGGCCCCCAAGATCAACTCACCTGGGGGCCCCAGACCGCCCAGTCAGATACTGACTATATGAAATAAAAACAGAGCAAAACAGTTTTCATACATAAGGCCTTAAGTTTCAGACAGATGTGGGGAAAAATTCTGAAGGCATGGTCAAATAAAGCAATCTGAAATGTGCTTGAGATCAGGGCACATCATCTATGAAAGGAGTCAACAGGTCCAGGACTCTGAAAGAGTATATGAAAGAAATGAGAATATAATGTTTAAAGGGATGAACTGCAGTCATGATTGCTTGGCACTCCTATTGAAAGAACAGACACGTGGACAGAGAACTGACAATAAACCACAGAAATTTGATTTCATTGAAGGAGTCCGATTGGATTTTCCCAGATTGTGAACAAAGTTCTTGGACTCCACAATTTTTATGGTCTGTTAAAAGTGATCTCACACTGAGATTTTTAGGAGGCTTTTCATAAACTAGTTATCCAGATACAGTATAACATATACCCCCGGGGGTTCTCAACAGGGAAGCTTGAACAGCCACTTATTTGATGAATATCCATGGGCCAGATGCCTGGCTAGTGGAGAGACATGCAAATTGGGATAATGAATCATTTCCTCAGTCTGAACTGCTTCTCAAAGGAACCTCCAAAGGGATTTTAAGATGAGAATGTGAAATTATGCATCCATATGGTCTAGGGTAGACATACTCTCTCTGCAAGACCTCCTTTTGCACAGCTCTCTCCATTCACCTCTATTGAAGTTTCAAGCACAGTTAAGCACATTTGCTCAAAGTTTTGTCGATTATTGCTGCCTAGGAAGAAATAAGAATGTACCATTTTAATGCTTCTCATTGTGAAGTACACAGCATTGATGTTGCTCATGGAAGGGACATTGAATTATAGTTTTGAGCGATTACGTTGTCCATCGACATCGGTCGATGGTCGATAGCCGACCATCATCGACAAGATATTCGATGGTCGATGGTAGATTATGATCGATGACCATTAAAGTCTATGGGGAGCAACACACTTCATTCTTACATCCAAACAGGGCTGGAGAAGCTGGAATTACATCACAACAGTCAAATGGATACATGCTACATCTTAGGCGACACACTTAGGTTATAAAAGCCACAGAAAAAAAAATCACAGACCATTCACTATCCCTGTCTTGCACCACAGCATGACCCTTAAACCTGCATGACCCACAAATTAAAAAATGCCAGAAGGCAGTATGATTTGAACAATCATTTTACTTGAACTGGACATTGAATATCCCTGTCCTGGAACGCAGCACGAGCCCCAAACCTGCATGACCCCAGATTAAAAAGTGCCGAAAAAGGAATCTTTCAACCACCATTTTAGTTTCACTGGACATTGACTATACCTGTCCTGGGCCACAGCATGAGCCCCAAACCTGCATGACCCCCAGATTAAAAAGTGCCAGAAAAAGGATCTTTTCAACCACCATTTTAGTTTCACTGGACATTGACTTAACCTGTCCTGGGCCACACCATGAGCCCCAAACCTGCATGACCCCCAGATTTAAAAAGTGCCGGAAAAAGGAGTCTTTCAACCACCATTTTATTTCCACGGACATTGACTAACCTGTCCTGGGCCAAGCATGAGCCCTAAACCTGCATGACCCCCAGATTAAAAAGTGCCGGAAAAAGGAGTCTTTGAACCACCATTTTAGTTATTACTGGACATGACTGATCCCTGTCCTGGCCACAGCATGAGCCCCAAACCAGCAGTGAACCCCTAGATTAATATTGCCCGGAATAAAAGGAGTCTGTTCACCACCCCATTTTAGTTTCACTGACATTGACTATGCTGTCCTGCCACACAATGAGCCCCAAACCGGCATGACCCCCAATTAAAAAGTGGCCGAAAAAAGGAGTCTTTGAACCACCCATTTAGTTTCACTGGACATAGACTATCCTGCCTGGTGGCCACAGCATTAGCCCCAACCTGCATGACCCCATATTAAAAAGTGCCGGGAAAAATGAGTCTTTCAACCACCATTTTATTTTTCACACTGGACATAACCTGTCACACTCGTCTTGGGTAGACGCTTGCCCCTCCGTACTGAGAGCTGACCAATTGAGCTTGCACTTGTAAATACGTGTTTTAACAGGCTCCTGTTACACCCATGATGGCCCTTATTTCCTTATACTTTGGCATTCTTTTTCTCATTTTACCACGAGCTGGAGAAATTGTCTCTGTACTTTGAGTATTATCTGACGCGTGCACCACAACTCCCGGTCCCTCTAAGAGATAACCTCATCTGTCAAGTTTTCCCTCGTAGCCGGTCCCTTGTATCAATTCAGAGAATTTTTTTTACCAGCTATTTTGTACAATCGCAACGTTTTTAGTAGTTTAATTCTAGAAAACACATTTTTAAGATAAGGAATTGGAATCCACGATGGTCTTTGTTTCTCTTTTTAAAATTGTATTAAATGGGAGTTGTCTCAATACTGCGGGATTGATAGCTATGTTAAAGATCCTTGCAAAAGCACGTCATTTGTTCTCATAATATGTGGTCCATTAACAGTGTCCTACAAATTCACTGTTTCTGAAGCATAAAAACATCACACTTACCACGCTCTGACAATTGTGGAAGAACAAATGTTATGTTAGAAACAACATTATTATAATAGGACCTGTAGTATAGCTCTGCATGTCACGCAAAATGGCCCCCAAAAATTCAAAGCATGACCCTTGAGTAAACTTTGACGATTGTGACGAACAAATGTCTGTGTGAAGCTAATTTTTTTTATAATGGGACCTGTAGTATAGCTGCATGTCACAGCAAATGCCCCCAAAAATTCAAAGCAAATGACCCTTGATCCACTTTGGACAATTCGTGAAGAACTAAGTCGTTTAGAAACACGATTTTTATATATGAGGACCAGTTAGTATTGCGCTATCAAGAGCACATGACCCAAAAATATAAAAATGACTTCTCAGCCACTGTTAAAAATTGTGAGGAGAAATGCCACTTAGAAGCCACATATGTCCCAATGACCATGATTATGCTGTATCTCACAGCAACATGACCTCAAAAACTAGTGTTGACGAATTGCGGTTGGCTATATCGAGATCGATCGATAGATCAGATAGTCGGTCCGCCTAGTCGTAAGTTTTTCATAGTGAGCATCGGATTATCTGATGATTCCAATTAAAGTCTATGGGAGAGCAACAACAACCTTCATTAATACAAACCCAAACAAGGCTGACTGAAGCTGGAAATTAACATGCCACAACAGCAATGGATTACGTGCTACATCTTAGGCAACACACTTAGGTTATAAAAGTCACTAGAAAAAAAGTCACAACCATTTACTATCGTCCCTGTCATGGTACCATAGCTTGACCCTTAAACCTGCATCACCCACAATTAAAAAGTGCAGAAGACAGTATATTTGAACCAACATGTTACTTTGAACTGGACATTTTGAATATCCCGTCCCGGAACGCAGCATGGCCCGAAACCTGCATGCCCCCCAGATTTAAAAAGTGCCGAGCACAAAGGGAGTCTTATAAACCACCATTTTAGGTTGAACTGACACTAGAACTATATCTGTCCAGTAAACCAGCAGAATGACCATTTAAAACCTGTCTGACACACAGGTTAAAAAAGTGCCAGAAAAAGTCTTTCAACCACCATTTTAGTTGAACTGGACATATACAGCCCTAGTCCGGGACCACAGTATGACTCATTAAAACACTGTCTTGACCCCCAGATTACAAAGTGCCATGAAAAAGAGGAGTCTTTTTCAACCACCATTTAGTTGAACTGGACACTTGACCTAAAACTGTCCTGTGCCACAGCATGACCCAGGCCGGAGTACAGTGTGGGTGCGGTGAAGCCCAGCGGACGCCGTCATCTATTAACACGCATGTTAAAAAGCACTGATGACGCAGCAACAAAACTGTCTGCTGAAGTCACGAGTGCGGAAGCGGAAGTGTAGAACTCCAGCCATTCCTCAGTACACCAGTCAAGACGCTTGGTAGCCGCGAGCTATGCCCTCCGTATGAGTGCTGACCAATTGAGCTTCACTTGAAATACTGTGTATAATCTGCTCCTGTTACACCCAGATGCCCGTTTGCGTTGGCAATCTTTCTCTCTCATTTTACTCAACGTGGGCTGGAGGAGATATTGTCTCAGGAACTTGTTCTCATGTCCGTTGCTCCATACTCCAATCCTCCTGAATAACTACATCTGGTGCAAGTTTTCCTTACCTCCCTTGTACAATCAGGGAATTTTTTTAACCAGCTATTTTTGAGTACATGCAAGTTTTCTTAGTAGTTTAATTCTAGAAAAACAACAGTGATTAAAAATAGGATGACGATCTTCCCCACCATTCTTTGTTCTCTTTTTTTTCATTGTATTAAATGGTTGTCCTCATACAGGGATTGGATAGCTATGTTGAAAGATCTTGCAAAACAACAATCCATTTTGCAATCTGTGTCCATACCAGTGTCCCTCACCTATTTTCCGTTTCTGACAGCACAATCAACCCCTTGACAGCCACTCTTGACAATTAGTGAAAGAACAAATGTCTGTTATAGAAACAACATTTTTTAGAATTAAAGTCCCTTTTATTAATAGCTGCATGACACAAGCAAAATGCCTCCCAAACAATTCAAAAATGCATGACCCTTGAGCCACTATGGACAATTGTGAAGAACAAATTCTGTTAGAAACAACATTTTTTAGAATAGGACCTAGTAGTATAGCTGCATGTCACAGCAAAATGCCCCAAAAATTCAAAGCATGCGACCCTGAGCCACTGTGGACAATTGTGAAGAACAATGTCTGTTTAGAATAACATTTTTTAGAGTAGGACCGTAGTATCGACTGCATGTCACAGCCAAATGCCCCCGAAAATTCACAAACGATGACCCTTGAGCCACTTTGTGTACAATTGTGAAGAACAAAATTTTCTATTAGAAACAACATTTTTAGAAAGGACCTGTAGTATTGCTGCATTTCAAAGCAAAAATGCCCCAAAATTCAAAGCATGACTCTTGAGGCCGCTTTGGATCCAATTGTGAAGAACAAATGTCTGTAGAAACAACAATTTATTATATAGAACCTGTATGTATTGCTCATTTCAAAGCAGCATGACCAAAAAAAATTAATAAAAATGGACTTCTCATGCCACTGTTAGAAATTGTGAGGGAGAATTGCCACTTAGCAAGCCACATTTCTGTTCCAAAAGGACCATGATTATTGCTGTACTCTCACAGCTCACTGACCCCAAAAAATTATAAATAGACTTCTCAGCTACTGTTAAAATTGTGAGGAGAAAATGCCACTTAGAAGCCACATTTCTGTTCCAAAGGACCATTGATTATTGCTGTATCTCACAGCTACAATGACCCCCAAAAAAATTATAAAATATGACATCTCAGTCCACATTTAAAATTGTGAGGGAAAAATGCCACTTAGGAAGCCACATTTCTGTTCCAAATTACAATAATTATAGCTGTATCTCACAGCACATGACCTCACAAAAAAACCATTGACAAAATGCGAAACATCTTAAGATTAAAGTGAGTAAATGAATACGGTGTTGTCATGAAACCTTGCTGTCTTTACAGTCTCCTCACAGCAAAAGAAATAAAAGTAGGAAAAAAGAATAAAATGCAGTAAAAATGATCATTTTAAAAAAAAGTTCAAGCGAGACATTTCTGTTTGAAAAAGGAATGTGAATAATACGGCAACTATCGTGACCTCGGCAAATGAGGCCATGACAACATCATCAAGATCCATGCCTGATTCATCTTGATGGAATAGACAAACATCCACTTTAATCTGTTGGAAAGCCGGATGCTTTGTCTGTAATGAGACACCTCCAGCTGTGTCTGAAGGTCCGCTCAATATGATGCTGGCTGCTGGTCATGGACAACACCTCGATGTAGTGTGACAGCCCAGCTCGGGCCATTCGTTACCTTTATTGGATACCGCAAAGTCTATGGGTCCGGACACACATGCAAAAACATCGGTGTTGAGACGCAGATAGTCAGTGGCACCATGATCTTAAGACTGATCTCTGAGTGAGATGTGTGCCGCTGCATGCATGCGTAGGTGAGGTGGTAAACAAAGATTGCCAGTGGTCCACCACATATAGGCTTCCCTTCCGCCAGCCTCTGCACATGCTTGCTGCCCGCTTAGGTGGTGGGGCTACGCCCTACGTGCACTCTACGCTGGCTGTCACGTCCGCAGATGTTGTTCTCCACACCGTGACATTTCTGGAACGTGAAGCAGACGCAACGATGTTTTCCAGTTGATCAATCAGCAAGTCTCCATTGTCCTTGCATTTTACTCTCTATTTTGGTGGTGGAAGGGAAAGTGCTGAGTTTTGGTTTTGCTATCCGGAATCCAGGAGGGTGGCCCACCATAACTGTTGTTCAATAATTTGATGGCCTTAATGCAGGATCATGTTGGAGGAAATGGCGGGCATCCAAGCACTCATGTTAAGATGGAGCCTTTGATTTCCAAGCCTCTGGGTCGAGGCACTAGCAAACTGATCTCCTCATCATCCTTCTCCGCCTCAAATTCACGCCAACCCTCTTTCCAATGCAGGGACAGATTCGGTAACATCGGTGTCTAGATAACCCTCCTCCTCCTCCTCCTCCGCTGCCATCCGGCACAGCTTCAACACAAGCCCTGACTTTGCCTGAATGATGCACCCTGAGAGCTGTTGCGCCACCCTTGCACTAGCTCTGGACCCCGAACCACTGCCTAATGATTACCGATGAATTGAAACTGTCGGGCCTTGTGATTTACGGAGAGAAAGGCTCTGTGGTCCGCATCTGTGTCCGTACTCCTCCTCCGTCGCTGATGGCGGGACACCTGTAGTTTCAGAGTGTCCAACGATCTTTCCAGAACTAAGACACTCACATATGCTCATGCTGGACAAAGGAATTGTCTGCACTGACCATTTTGGTGGCTTCTTCAAAACTGCAAGAGGGCGTGCAGAGCTCTTTCACCTGCCTCCACTCTCGGTGGTCTCAACACCCCGAGGTCCTCACTACGCTTGCTTTTCAGGCATGTGTCACTCATCGTAACTGAGCTTAATGGGCATTGTCGCTGCCTGCCTATACAATCGCTGGATGTCATGTGGAGGGAAGGAAATCCAGCGTATTGCCAACAACGTCAACAATGAATGGTTGACGGGGAGGCCGAGCTGACGCTGCAGACGCAGTCGGCGGACGAAGCAGGGTGCAGAAGCAGGCGTAAGTGCAGAACCTTCAGAACCCGAGCCTGTCTTCGACATGAAGATCAGACCTTCGGTGTAGCTCTTTAGTAAATTTCTTGACGACAAGGTTCATGACATGAGCCAGGCATAGGGATGTGCTCCGCCTATCCGAACTTAAAGGGCGAGCCCAGCAGATTTCGCATTCCGTTAATCGCACTACACACCTGCCTGGCACAAGGTTCTTGTCACCCAGCCAGCGCTCGGCATAAATCTCGTCTTGTCAGCGTCCAACAGCTCCTGACCTGGGTGTGGATGGACTCACCAGGCAGTTAATTTCAACACAGCCTGGTGTATCTGGTCACGTGATGCCAAAGAAGGAGGAACCTTGGGGGAAAGAGACATACACCATCCTGGCGGTTTTTTTTTGAAAGAGCGTCGCGCGAGCCTAGAGCCACCGTCAACCCCGAGAGAACATCCACCACCAGCTCACCAGTAGATGTCACAGAGATATTAGCGGCGTTGGCCTCTGCTTACTAGTCCATGAGGTCGGTGGCGAGATGGACTTTTCCGGACACTGATGCAGACAACGTGCTGAAAATTTAGATGACACGTTCGGCCAGGGCGGGACAGCTTTTCTGGCAAAGAAAATGCCTGCTCCGGCATCTGGTATTGGCGGGACAGGCGAGGGCCATAACGTGGCGAACCCACTGTGTCCACCAATACGGAAAGGCAAAACCATTTTCCCAAGGCCAAAACCTGGCATTGCCGGGACATTCCATGCTTTTGGCTTGGATGGTTTGGTGGTTAAAGTGTTTCTTCTGCTCCAAACCCTGGAAGACAAGAAGGCTGCGGCTGCTAGAACTTTGTCGCTGTACTGCGTGCAGTCCGTCACACTGGCGGAAGTAGAGGGGTAGATGGGTCTCTGGTGGTGCTGGGTGGTACTCGGCTATCGACGTGGAGGCTAAAAAAAGAAGCAGGAGCTGGATCCCTGATCATGACTCTGAGAAACATGGGCAGCTGATGGACCGCTTGGTGGTGGCGGAGGAGAGGAGCGGAGACAGAGGGTGTGACAATGGTGTGTAGCCCTGCTTGCGGTCTGGCCTTTTTTTGAGCAAGTTTCGATTCACATTACAACTCATTCTTTTCACTGCGCCATGTGACAGACAAGTTGGTGGAGGTAAACCACTTAAGGTTCTGATTGCCTCTAACTTATGCTTTTTTACGGCAAAGGCGGCAAAGACATCGCTGGGTGAATCCGAGGCTTTGGCAAAGAATGACCCAGCCTTTAGAGGTCCTCGGACCGTTTTCTGACGCGATCAATCGTGGAGCGGGGATTTGTCGACTGACCGAGTAGGCTGGCGGCATCAAATCAGCGGACTTCTCACCCCGCCCTCTCTCCCTTTATGTGGCAGACCCGTATTGCGACGACTACCCCAATCAGTGACTTCCTCCTACGTCTCAGCATGATAAAGAACGCTCGCAATGCAAAATTCTTGCAGAAAAACAGATAGCGATCCGCAATGTCGTCATCATCATCAACCATCAACACAGGTGACTTGGTCGTCCATGACTTTCTAGCAATCCAAAGCAGCGGGCTACAAGCAAGGGGTACTGCAATCGTCTGCCGACCGCCTGGGATTTTTGCCGATTGGACCGGCATCCCCTCACCTCCTCTGATGCATCAGTAACTGGTGGCTCAGAGCAATGACTAATCATGCCCTCTTTATCTTTTAACATGCTTCCTTACCCAACCGCAATTTGTCATCAAAGAGGTCCCAGACAATGGATAACCACAGTGATTGGGTACACAGTTGATATTAGGCTGCTTCATGTTGGACGCGGAATGCTGAGAGATGCGATGAGACATTTGTGCCGATGACTGTGAGACGAGGAGGTAAGACGCTAATACAAGTTGGCATAACCACTGAAGGACAATTGGCGACGTGTTCGTTACGTCTCAGATTCACAGGGCCCTGACCCAGCGATGACAGGCTGACGTTGCGCTCAACTGACGATCCGCTGGCAGCTGTTCTCGCAAGCACTGAAGGAGCACGCTTCTCATCGTACCTCTACCGATCCATGTGCTAACCACCCTCCTCCTTTGCTCGTCTTACCACCTGCATTTTTGCTCCATGTCTGAAATATAAAAATTTGGAGAAGGTATGAATAGTTTTGGAAAGTCTCTATTAAAAGGACTGTAAATCATCAGCTATTCTAAATCATCTAATCAAAACCAAATTGCTGGATACAATTCTAACTGCAAGTGGTCTATCAACAAAGTCTTTACTGGGCTAAAGTCCAAAAAACACGTAAATCTTGTTAGGTTTTTGTATAATAAACGGTAATTTTTGCACCTTTCAATTCACCTGTGTGAATATAGAATTGCTGTTTTATGATTTACGTGAGATGCTGCGTCAATGAGAACAAATGCTCGCGTGGGCAAAAGTCAAAAAACACGGTAACTGTTATGTTGTTCGTATGATACACGTAGTTCTTTTGCATCTCCTTTCATTCACCTTGGTGAATATAGTTATTGGCTGTTTTAAAAGATATTACTGGAATGCTGCGTCAATGATCAATGCTGGGTTGCGCAAAATCAAAAAACACGTAACTGTTATGTTTTCCGTATATACACGGTATTTAACATCAAACAACCCTTGCTGACTACAAGTTTGCTGATTTGTAATTTAACTGCAAGGAGAATATATCAACAGTCACCCGGTTAATGGTAAATTAAAAGAGAACACAATCTGAAATGTATACTGATAATAAATAGTGTAGTTTTGCACCTAACAAAGAGACCTGCAGTGTACTAGAAATGAGTTATCCAATAATAATTTCAGGCAGCCCCAATATCCAGAAATATTTCAATAGGCAAACTGTAATCATAAAGTATATGTCCACTAAATGTCTACACTAAGTCTTGGGAACATTATCCATTGCGTTCTTATAGATAGTGAGCTTGTCTGCTGTCGCCCCGGCCCCCCCCCCCGGCTCCTGCCCGCTGTGAATTTACACGGTATATTATCCTTTAAAATATCTCTCCCTAACTACATAGAATCTTCAATCCTATATAACTAAATAGAAAAGTATCACTACTATAGTCAGACGGTTCTCCTGTATGAAAAATAACTAATTTCGCTGAGCTGTTTGGCCACAGGCAAGCGCAGGTCTCTAACCCTATGAGATGCTGAGAGACACAGACTGAAACAGGAACGCTGTTTCTATGTAAAACGAGTCATGTGATTTTTCCACCAAAATTCGCAACCATTAACACATCCAAGTCATGACGCGTCACACGAGCATCTCACTCCTCTTTCTAAAAAGTTCGTAAACAATTTGCTGGCCGCTAAAATTAACAGGAAGCGCCGAAAAAGGACGCGATCTTAAAATAGGATGATGCTCCAGATTTTAACCTTATAAAAACGCGATGATCTGTAAATTTCGATCGATCCATAGAAAACCCTTGCCTATTTCAACTTTGTCGAATAAAAAGCAGCCTTCACACTACTCAAAACCATTGACAATTCGAAAACATTCTAAAGATAGAGTGGAGTACAAATGGAATACGTGTTCTTCATGAAACCTTGCCAGTCGTTTTACAGTCTCCTCACAGCAAAACAGCAAAATGAACTGTTGGGAAAAGAGAATAAAAATTGGCAGATAAGAAATGATCATTTTAAAACAAAAGTTTCTTCAAGAGGACCATTACTTTGAAGAGGAATGTAGAAGTAGCTGGCAACTAACCGTGACCTCCGCAACTTGGGGCTCAACAACATCATCAAATCCATAGCCTTAAGATCAATCTTCGATGAAAGTCAACATCCAACATTAACTGTGGAAAGCCGAAGCGTTCGGTACTTCAGTAATGACTCCACCAGCTTGCTGACAGGTCCGCTCATAAATATGACCTGGCTGCAGTCAGACAACACCTCATGGCTTGGCGAGCGAGCTCAGGCCCAATCGTCCATTTCTTGGGATACACCCAGAAGTCTATTGGGTTCCCGGAACACATACAAACAACATCGAGGTGTTGAGACGCAGATCGTACTCGTCTCGCACCATGCGAACCTTAAGCTGGTCTCTGTGAGTTGGATGTGTGCCATGCATAGCCTCGTTTGGTGATGTGGTAAATAAAAGATTGCCAGAGGGTCACCCATTAGGCTTCGTCACCCCCCCCCCCCCACCGCTTAGCCTGCAGCTGCCGCTAACGGCTCACTTGGCACTCTACTCGCTGTCACGTTGATGATGTTGTTTTCACCGTGACATTTGGGGAACGTGAAGCAGTACGCAACTAAAGTCTCCAGTTATCAATCACAATGTCTCAATTCCTGCATTTTACTCTCTATTTGGGTGGATAGGGGGGGGAAGGAAAGTGCTGAGTTTTGTTTTGTACCGGAGATTCCAGAGGGTGGCCACCCAGTAACTGTTGTTCATTTTGATTGCCTTAATGCGAGGATCAGTTGGAGAAATGAGAAAAAACATCCAATCACTCATGTGAGAGATGGAGCCTTGATTTCCCAGCCTCTGGGTCGAGGGGCACTACACAAACTGAATCTTCTGATCTTTCCTCCTCCGCCTCAACTTTGCACCAACCTCTTTCCAAGGCATTGACGCTCGGTAACGTCGTGTCTAGGAATACCTCCTCCATCTCCTCCTCCACGGCCATCCGCATCAGCTTCAACACACCCTGACTTGCCTGAGAGATGCACCCTAGAAGCTAATGCGCCACCTGCACTAGCCCTTGCACCTCTAACCACTGCCTAATGAGACCGATAAAATTGTGAAACTGTCTGGCTTTGGATTTGCGGAGAGAAAGGCTCGTGTCGCATCTGTGTCCGTCTCCTTCCTCCGTCGCTTGGCGGGACCTGTTGTTTCAGAGTGTCCAGCGATCGTTCCAGAACTAAGATCACCGACAATGCCCTCCATCGCTGACAAGGGCAATTGTCCGCACTTAACCATTTTGGTGCTTCTTCAAAACTGGCAAGGATGGTGCACGAGCTCTTTTCACCTGCATCCCACGTCTCGTGCTTGTCAGGACATGGGTCACTTCGTTACTGCGCGTAATATGGCATTGTGCTGCTGCCACAATCGCTGGAGCATGTGGAGGGTGGAATTCCAGCGGTGTTGCCACGTCCAATCAATGAGACGGTTGACGGGGGAGCCGAGCTGACGCTGCAACTGCAGCCAGGCGGGACGACGCAGGGTGCGAACAGGCTGAAGTTGCAACTTAGACTTCGAGCCTTCCACAGCAGGCAGTCCAGACCTGGGTAGCTCATTAGAAACTTCGGGACCGACAAGGTTCATACATTTGCCAGGCAAGGTATGTGCTCCAGCCAACGAACTTAAGGCGCCCAGAAGCTTTTCGCCCGTTACGCACACCCACCGTTGCCTGGCAAAAGGTTTCTTTCTTGGCACCAGCACAGCTGCGTGTCTCGTGCGGAGAGCCTTCCACAGCTCCTGACTGGTGTGGACGGTCTCCAGACAGATTTAATTCAAACACCCGAACGGCTGGTATTCTTTTCTCTGGGCACGGATCGCACCCAGAGGACCTTGGGGAAAGAACCCTGCACCATTCCCTGCGGTTTTGAAGAGCGTGCGCTGAGCCTAAGAGCCACCGTCACCCCCAGGACATCCGACCCAGCTCACCCAGTGAAGCTGTCACAGAGATATAGCGTCCTTGGCCGTTGCTTACTAGTCCAATGTTTCTTGGTGATATGGACTTATTCCGGCACATATGCAGACAACTCTGCTTTAAATTTTTAGATGACACGTGCTGGCCATGCAGGGGAACGTCTTTTCTGGCAAAGGAAAAGCTGCTCGGTCATCTGGTATTGGGGCAAAGGCAATGGCCATGACATGGCGGAACCCTTTCTGTGTCCACCAGTTAACGGAAAGGCAACATTTCCAAGGCCAAAGCCTGCAATGCCGACATCAGGCTTTGGCTTTGTGGATGGGGTTTGGTTAAAAGTGTTTCTGTCTGCTCCCAAACCTGGAAGACAGAAGGCGGAGCTAGAACTGGTCGCTGTAGCGGTCGTGCAGGTCGTCAAACTGGCGGAAGTAGAAGGGGTAGGATGGGTCTCTGTGGTGCTGGTAGGTACTCCGGCAAGCGACCGGTGGAAGGCTGAAGCGGAGGCTGACCCTGATCATGACTCTTGAGATTACATGGGCACTGAATCAGAGGCTGTGCACAAAGAAGGCCCAGGCTGTGAGAGGTCCTGGACCTTTTTGACGGCGATAAGCGAGAGGGGGTGTTGCGCTGAACCGTGGCTGGGCGGAATCATATCAGCGGACTTCTGCGACCGCCCTCTCCCATTTTGAGCGGAACCCGTACTGGACACTCACCCCACTCGTCTTCCTCTCCTCGTCCAGTGATGACGCGCTCCTAAAAGCAATCCTGCTGAAAAGACCTAACGTGGGAATCAGCAATGTCGTCATCATCATCATCAACACAGGTGACTTCGTCGTCTGACGTTCTGCATCCAGGAGCTGCGGGCTACAAGCAAGAGATTTTGGCCGATTGACGCTTCCCTTCTCCTCGCCTTCTGATGGCATCAGTAACTGGCGTCAGAGCAGAGAAAATAATCATCTTTGCCTCTGATTCTTTTAACATGCTTTCTGACCCCAACCGCATTTTGACATCAAAGAGGTCTTAAGAAAATGAATATCCACAGGGGTGTACACGAGTTGACAATTTGGGCTGCTTCATGTAGGATGGATGCTGGTGAGCTGATGACGACATTTGTGGCCAGTGACTGGAGACGGAGAGGCGTAGACTGTTGTATGCAGTTGCATTAACCACTGGAAGGACTGATTGGTGACGAAGTTCGTTACTCGAGAGTCACATGGCCCTGACCCAGCGATGACAGGCCTGACGGTCCTGCACTGAACAAAAAAAAAAAATAAAAAAAAAGATCCGCTGGCATGCGTTGTCGCCACACTGGAAGGAGCACCTTCTCTCGTCAACCTCTACCTCCATAGTCCCTACCCCCCTCTTTCTCCTTACAACCAAATTACGCTCCATGTTCAGAAATATTAAAATTTGAAGAAGGTATGGAAGAGTTTGGAAAAGTCTACTTATTAAAAAGACGCAATCACAGCGATCTTCAAATCCCCAAATCAAAACAAAATAGCTGGATCTAAATTTAACTGCAAAGTAGATCTATCAACTAAACTTGACTGACCAAAAGTGAAAAAAACCTCTGTCTGAAATTATACGGATATTAAAAGGTATTTTTGCACCTTTCAATTCACCTTGGTTAACGAACAAAATTACTGTATTTAAATTAACAGCAAAGTAGATCTACCAACAATGTTGGCCTGCGCCAAAGTGAAAAAACACGTATCTGAAATGTATTCGATAATAAAAAGGTATTTTTTGACCACCTATCAATTCACCTGTGGTGACTTACAAAATTGCTGTATCACATTTAAGTGCAAGTTGCCTCAATGAACAATAACTGTATGCGCCAAAGTGAAAAAAACACGTATCTGTAATGATTCGGATAATAAAAGTATTTTTTGGCACCTATCAATTCACCTGTGGGTAACTACACTAATTGCTGGATTCAAATTTAAATGGCAAAGTGCTCTATCAACAAATCCTGACTGGGCAAAAGCAAAAAACACTTACTGTAATGTTATTGGATAATAAAAAGTATTTTGTTGGCACCTATCAATTCACCTGTGTGACTACACAAAATTGCTGGAATTCACATTTAATGCAAGGTGCCTCAATGAACAAAGCTGTAGAGGCGCAAAAGTGAAAAAACACTATCTGTAATTGTATTCAGGATAATAAAAGGTATTTTTGGCAACCTATCACCTGTGCGTGACTACAAAATGCTGGATTCTAATTTAACTGCAAGTTGTATATCAACGAAACTGAATGGGCAAAATTGAAAAAGAAACACCTAGCTGAAATGTATAACTGATAAAAAAAGTGAGTTTTGCACCTACAAAGAGACCTGCAGTTACAGAAAAGATGTGTATCCTAGATATAAGTTCATGTTGCCCAAAATCCAGGAAATATTTCAATAAGAAAACTGTTTAATAATAAAGCTATTGCAGTGCAATGTCTACACTAATCTAGTGACTTTATCCATATTCTTTATAGAGCTTGTCTGTGTTCTCACCCGTGGGCCCCCTACCGCCCGCTCTCCTCCTTACTTTACAGCCGGTAGATGATCTTAATATTCTCTTTACCTCAACTACATAAAATCTTCCAATCTCTGATTCTAACTAAGTTTAGGATCACAGCTAACAAGTAGAGCATTCCTCTGTGAAAAAATAGAAAAATTTTGCTGAGTCTGTTGGACACAGCAGAGCGCACTCCTCCTGCTATGAGACGCTGAAGACCACATGATCATAACAGTAGGGCTGTTCTATGAAAACGAGGTCATGTGATTTTCCAGTCCAATCGCAACCATACACATCCCAGTCATGACGTCGCACACGAACATCTCACCCGGCTCTATTCTGTAAGCTGATTTTGCTGGCCGCCAAAATGACAGGAAGGCGCCGCAAAAGGCGCGATCTTTAATAGATATGCACAGATTTTAACCAAAAATTATCGCATGATCTAAAAATTTCGATCAACATAAAAACTGTGCCGATTTCAACTTTGTCGATAATAATCGCTCAACACTATTGAATTATGATTAACAGATAATTGGGACAAGTTTGTGAAGCTCCATGAGGAGATAATAAAAGGACTCATGGACTTCCAGCTTGATTTGAAGAACTGTTAAAACATATTCATAGCCCATAGACTATAACTTACCTTGCTGTTTCATTCACAGAAAGGAGAGATGTTCCATCTACACTGGTAGATATGTCTAAATTAAAATTCCCTAATAAGGCATCAGAGGCCACACCATAGGACAAAACTGTGGTACCACTTCCTATAGCTGGGTGGGTGGAGACAGCTGGGCGCTGGTTAATCTGACAAAAGCCAGGGTAAATATGACTTTATAGCATGAATTGCCTGACAGTGTGTATGTGGCTTGTGGTCGACAAACCTTTAAATTGATACCTTTGGGAGTCGAAGGCACCTGCACACTGGAAAGGCTGACACCAAGCTACATTCATTGACTCTAGTGACAGTTAATATTAATGGTGTACCTATTTCCAGATAGCTTCTAATATTCACAAACACCAAAATGACCCATGTGGTGTAAAACAGAATGACAAGATTTTTACTGCTCTCTCTTTCTGTACCCCATGCTTATTAAAATCTGTCCATCTGGGGGGCGTGGCCTGAGAAGGGGATGAGATAGGACGCGTGGTGGACTAGCTCCAGGACTTAGTTCCATAAACCGGCTCTAATAAGCCCAAAGAAGCGAGCAGAAAGGCTTAAGAAGTGGATCCCTGGCTATCTGGGAACGAGTTCTTCCCTCCGGTATAACATTCGCCCAGCTGGTGAAGCTACAGCCTGAAAACCAAGCAGGAACGTCTCCGGCCTTTCTGGGTACAGCGGGAAGCTCCGCCATCTTACCTCCCGTCTTCACAACTCCAGCTGCTTCTCTCTGCCATCTGTGGCTGGGTGAGTCCCAGCGAAACTAACCTCCCGAACTCCGCTGCCGTTGACAGCCTGCTGAGTGCCGGATTGTGAGTGCCTGAAGCTGCGTCCATTCCGCTTCCCGGGGACCGCGCCGCTCTTCAGTTCAGCTCCGGCGCCATCTTAGGAAGGGTCAGCCCCTCTTCCCTGCCGACTGGGCACCTTCCATTCTCAATAATATGTATACCCCGGGACATAAGGGATATAAGGGACGCTGTCCTACAGTTCAAGCTCTCCCTACAGTTCAAGCTCTCCCTGCCAGGACATAGGCTGCATCTCCCCCCCCACCCACTCCCCCACATCTAACAAAGGGGATTAATACTACCTAGCTGGCGTACCCATAAAAAAAAAACTTACTTGGGTTTTCCTCTGGTGGAGTAACTCTCATAGCATCATACTCCTCAGCCATATGTGACTTGATTATCACAGATACTTTACAATCTGCGCTGTCTCTCCTTCACCTGAGCCTGCTCTCCCCTCTGGGACTCATCTGTGTATATACACTTGGCAGATCTATGTCTGCATAAGAGTCATCAAAAAGCTACTGCACACTAGGATCCCAGCCCCTGGCTAGCTCCTGCAGGCCTCGGTGCAACCCTGTTATATTGGTGATCCAGACTCTCTAGCAGTTGCAGAGTCCTTTATCTATAACCATCCTACAGCCTTCCCCACCTAAGGTGACCACACAATCTGGCAACACCTGAACAACCCTCACCTGATCATCTCCCTCTGTGCTGTCAACCCATTGGTTGAGACTAGTCTACTCAAGTCTTGTATCTGGGTACATGCTAATTGGCTCATCGTCCCTTGACCTTCAAGCCACAAGTCCGAACCACAGAAAAGAAAAGAAAAAGGAAAAAAAATCAAACTTCCTACCCTCCACATCTTCTTCTGCTGCTTCAATATGGGAGGCACCTCGAAGAAAAACCCTAAAGCCCATCCTACCAAACTTCCTGACTTCTTCTCCTCTATGCCATAAAATAAAACGAGATCAAAGAAAGGCCTCCAATTCTCCTCAGCTCCTCCGTCAGTCTCGTCAAGAGCAGAATCAGTTGATCTCGAACACCATGAAGAACAAGAGTCTCAGCCTCTTACCCTTCAACGCCTGTTCTCTTGGTTCTGCTCCAGTCTTCAGGCAGACCTTAAAGAGATGATTTCAGACCTTAAACAGGACTTTCAATCACTAGCCTCTAGAACCGAACATATAGAAACCAAAATGTCGGAATTTGCAGATTCCCACAACTCCCTCATTGACACCAACAACGCCCTAGAAGAAGAAGTCCAGCGTCTGTCAAGCAAAGTTCTAGACCTCGAAGACCGATCGAGACGTAATAACGTCCGCATAAGGGGTATTCCTGAATCTGTCCTTCCAGATCAACTCCATGGGTTCCTAACTGACTTGATGGCTCTCACCCTTCCTAAATGCAACTCTCAAGACCTTATAATTGATCGAATTCCCAGAATTCCCAAACCGCGTAGTCTCCCCCAACAAATACCACGGGACACTATTGCGCGCCTCCACTTCTATCACATCAAAGAAGAATTTTTGAGGGCCTTGCGAAAGATGGACTCTCTACCAGAAAGCTTCCAAGCCATCTCGCTGTTTCTGGATTTATCCGCAGCCACCATGTTGCGCCGACGTGAGTTTCAACCCTTCACAAAAGTTCTAAGGGAAAAAGGCATCACATACCGGTGGGGCTTCCCGGTGAATCTTCTTATCACCAGAGATGACACCCAATTTATCTGCTCCACTCCAGAGGAAGCTTGCTCTACCCTAAGACCCTGGGACTTAATTCCCAACACAGAGTCCAGCCCAGTTCGGAAGAGGCAAACACGTCCAGAAATGGTAACACCTCTGTGGTCGGTTAAAACCTCCCGGCTCAGATCAGGATCGATAATTTGAATTGACATATAACGTTTTTTTGATTCTCGATTTTGATTTCCGCTTCTCTGTAAGCACCGGAGCTACCTCCTGGAGAGTCAAACTCACTCGGACTGTTCCTGATTATAACTCTTGGTTCCCCTCTCAACTTGAAGGCGGGACTGCCCCCATACTCTCCCTTCGTCTAAGGGACAAATTGACGCAAATGTTGTTTTCTATCGGTTTGGGTTGTTCATTATTAATGCAGTGGTCTCCCAAGTCAATTAGGTTGGTCTATACAATGCACCTTTTCTGGCAGCTTAGCTTCCTCCTAGGGTATCTACACATAGCTGCTCCCCCTTTCTTTGATTATGGTGATTAAAATTCTATCTCACAACATTAAGGGGTCAAATTCACCCTTTAAACGTTCAATTTTATGGAAAGAGGCTCTTAGGTCTAAAGCGAACATTATTTGCCTCCTAGAAACGCACCTTTTGGAAGCTGATGCTCATTGCCTTCGTAACAGATTCTTTCCACACATCTTCCAGGCCCATGCACCAAAAAAGAAAGCAGAGATTGTAATTCTGATTAAAAACACAGTTACCTTCCAACTTACCAACCACCTTGCAGACCCCTTAGGTAGATATGTTATACTGACCTGTGTGATAAATTCCAAACCGCTCACCTTAGTTGCCTTATACGCACCTAACTCTAAACAAATATCCTTTATCAGGTCAGTGGTATTGAAAGCCAAACAAGTGAGGATGGGAGGGTTGGTCATGTGTGGGGACTTTAATGCCGTAATGGATGGAACACTAGACAGATCTAAACCACGGGATGCTCCCAATATAGACCTAAAATCTCTGGCACTTGAGGAAGACTTACACGATGTCTGGAGATACACCCACTCTTCTGAAAAAGATTTCAACTTTTTTTTCCCATCCCCATCTAGTCCATTCCCGAATAGACTTCTTCCATGTGGATAAAGTTGTACTTCCCCTAGTGGTTGCTACCACTATAGGTCACATTACGTGGTCCGACCACGCTCCGGTCACCTTACAACTCAAATCCATATTTCCTTCCTCCCGAGTCCTGACCCAGTCTCTGGAGAATTAACAACTTTCTACTTAAATCCCATAAAATGCATCATACCTGAGACATTCTTTGAAAGACTTTTTTGAATGGAATAATAGTTCAGTTTCCTCACCAACATCCCTATGGTGTGCCCACAAAGCTTTCATAAGGGGGATCTTTATTCAATTAGCCAGCCGCTGTAAAAAAGAATTTAATTCTGCGCTAGACAATCTCCTCAATTTAATTAAAACAGCAGACGGAAAACTTAAAGCAGACCCTTCCACGGAAAACAAAAAAACATTTAAATAAACTACAATGCGACCTCCGTAATCTTTACCTCCAACAACACGAAAAAAATGTAGCTAAATCAAAATGGAAATTTTATGTGCAAGGTGATCGCCTCTCTAAAGTGCTTGCTAAAAGAATTAAAATACAACAAGCCCGCACTAAAATTGCTTATTTAACAACTGACAACAACAACAAAAAATTAGAAATCCTATAGACATCGCCAACCAATTTGCACAATTTTACTCTAAACTTTATCATTTACAAGATGAGGAAAATTTCCAACCACCCGCAGATGAAGATATCAACACTTTCTTATCTTCGGTAGCACTACCTAAATTAGACGAATCCCAATTAGAATTTTTGAACTCCCATTTCACTTTTTCGGTAATACAAAAAGCAATTAGATCTAGTAAATTGAACAAAGCCCCTGGACCAGATGGCATCTCAAATGAATACTACCACCTCTATTCCGAAATTCTAGCCCCCTACATGACCAATATGTTTACTGACATAGCATCCACCTCAAAACCCCCTAAAGAGTTACTTCAAGCAATCATTACCACTATACCCAAACCAGGAAAAGCAGGAGACAAGGTCGCAAATTACAGGCCCATCTCACTTTTAAATACAGATATAAAATTGTATGCTAAAATCCTCGCCACTAGACTTAGTTCCATCCTTCCTCTTCTCATTCACAATGACCAAGCTGGCTTTATAGCAGGAAGACAGGCAAGAGATGCTACCAGACGCATCCTAGACCTTGTTCAGATAGCGGGAGCCTCAAATCAAATGTGGCCTTCCTCTAATTAGATACCGAAAAGGCTTTCGACAGGGTAAGTTGGAAGTATTTGGAACTAACTCTACACAACTTTGTTTATTTTCCGGGTTCATGCTGTCGGCTATTCTAGCTCTACACTCTTCTCCCTCTGCCACTATGCTCAACTCTGGATTTCTCTCTAACTAATTTAACTTGACAAAGGGCAACCGGCAAGGTTGCCCCCTTTCCCCACTGATCTTTATTTTCTGTATTGAGCCCCTAGCTAAAAAAATTAGAACAAACTCCTTAATTTTTGTAATTGTGACCCAACATGCGCATCACAAAATCAGTTTATACGCAGATGAAGTCATGTTAATCACCTCCGATCCCACCTCTTCAATCCCGGCCATTTTAGATAGCCTACAAGAATACTCGCATGTCTCCATCTACAAGTTAAATAAATCTAAATCCTTCATTTTCCCGATAAATAATATACCTATGCAAGTCCCTCTCTTAGAAAACTTTGGCTTCACACTCGAGCAGTCCTCAATAGACTACCTAGGGATAAAAGTGACCAATTCTCCACAACTGACTTTGGCTAAAAACCTTGACCTCTTATATGACGACCTAGAATTGGAAATAAAAAGGATGTCTAAACTTCATCTCTCTTGGTTAGCGAGAATTAACATCATAAAGATGATGCTTCTACCTAAGTTCATCTACATTTCTCGTACAATTCCTTATATCATCCCATCTCACACTTTGACCAAACTCCAACGTCTCCTGTCCAACTTTATATGGAATGGTAAAATGAGTAAAAAGAAACCTCTTGTTCTATAGTTATAAAAATGGAGAGATGGCTGTACCAAACCTACAGGCATATAACGATGCTATTCCTCTCGAACAGGTCCTTCCTCTATGGTCAGATAATATGATCTTCTCATGGGTGGAGTTGGAAGCATCTTCCTCCACCTCTTGTTTAGTCAGTTCACATTTAAAGGCCATGATCCTAGGAGCCCCAGCCCCAATCTCCCACTTGCAATCTGTATCAGACCTCCTTGTGCTATGGAAAAAATATGTGGTATCTAATTCATGGGTTCTTCCCTTAAAGGAACAGATGCCATTGGATGTACTTAGATGCTGGGATGAAAACTTCTCGACCTCCTCTTGGTCTAACCTAAATCTTCACTCGTTAGATCAACTTTTCCATGAAACGGGAGTCCTAAAATCCTTTTCAGATCTTACGTCCCAACATACTGTGAAACATCCAAATATCTACTTCTTTCAATATCTACAAATCCGTCATCTCATACAAGCCATTAACTGGCCGATTTCCCTCTCTTCTCCCTCAGATTTTCATAAATTTCTTTTTAAGAAAAAACGGTTTGAGAAAGGCCTCTCACTAATTTACCATATGATTACTAATGGACAAAACAATGACAATTTTCCCTCCATGCTCAAGTGGGAAAAAGAACTGTCAAAAATCTTCTCCTTGGAGCAATGGAATGAAGCCCAGTTAGCCCCATTTCAACTAACCAAATGTATTAACCACATGGAAATCATGCGTAAAATTCACCTTAGATGGTACCTCTCTCCGTCTCGCCTATCCCATATATACCCCGCTAACTCAAGATTGTGTTGGAAAAATTGCAGCCAACCAGGAACTTTACTACATGTCTGGTGGGGTTGCCCGTATATTAAGTTCCTATGGAAATCGGTTTTTTGTCTCGTTTCCAGAACTACAGGTTTCCATTGTAAATCTACACCAGAAATGGCAGTATTAGACATAGGCCTCTCCTCAATCCCTTCCTCTTTGAGAACAATTTTCTTCCATGTCTTAATCTCTACCCGTATAGCAATCCCCTCAAATTATATCACTCTCAGACATAATTAATAGAATTAACCACAACTGCTACTGTGAATTGAAACTTGCTGATCCTCCCCATGTGTGTCTTAAAAGACGCATGCTATGGGAACCATGGCTCTCTTCCAAGTTCTGTTCTAAAGTTTTTTAATAAGCATCTGTTTTTGTATATTAATATACCTCACCTTAACTTTGGTGCTATTGTATCTAGCGTTAACAAACTTATGACTGTGTTTCTTTGGACCACTGCAGTTTTCTTGTTCCTCATTTGTTATACTTCTTGCTTGCAGTTGCAAGTTCTTATTTGTTTATACTGCTGTTAGATTTTACTGTAATTTATCACACCGTGGATAATCTGCATTTGAACTAACCCAAATAAAATTCATGTTTAAAAAAAAAAAAAAAAAAAATCTGTCCATCTATAGATCTATTCATTTGTTGTTGATACACAAAGCCCTGACTTCATTTTGGGAAGTCCAGTCATGGGCTGGCTTGGCGATTAACAAAGTTTTTGTGTTGTTTATCTGCCAAAACCCCTCTCTAGTTTATGGAAGTGGTGAACAAAACATAGTGTTTGTTATGGTTGATTTTAGTAATAGTCTGTAGTTAGGAAATGACACATCATTACATGGTGTAGTACATGAGTGGGGTTTATAAAGCTATTGTACTATAGAAGCTGATTTTCCCAGAAAAATTTTATAGAAAAAATAGGTTGTAGCTAGGAGGGCGAATTGTTTCTAAAAAAGTGGAAATTGTTTAGAATTTCAGGAAAACTTAGATTCTGAACGAAGCGAAAGTTGGAAGGATTCGCGGGAACGAAGTTTTTTAATTGAAAAAAATGGCTGCAAGCACTGGCGTTACAGGGGCAAAGAACTTTAGGGAAGAAAGGAACATCCTCAATGACATGTGCAGAGATAAAAGCCAATCGGGCCCGGCGGGTTCTGTAACGTCATGCACATTAAGTCGGACGCGACGCTGGCATTCACATTCTTCTCATCCCAGGGGCTGCTGCAGCTCCATTTTGGTGAGATCTACCAAAAGAAAGAATTTTTACAGCGATTTTTTTTTGGGGGGCTGTCACACTTTTCTCAGAGCTGCCCCTTTTCCCCGTTCTATTTGTTTTGTGGGGTTTTGGGAAATTTGAAGCAGGTGTGTCTAATTCAGTGCTAAAATTTTTAAAAGCTTCGGGTTTTAGTTTGGGACATTGGAATACCCAAAGGGGTGTAAGCCTGTTTTTGCTGTTGTTTTCTTTAAAAAGGAAATGTTTTTTACAATCCACTTTAAGTTTTTTTTTGGCTGCCTTTTTCTTTTGCCAATTTTATCCAAGGGTTAATTAAGCATGTTTTGCATTGAAATCGTAAAAAAAATGTGTTTTTAAACGCCAAAGAAGAAATTTTTCCTGTACCATAATTTATATTTAAGGTTTAAAATTAAGGTGTTTTCTTTTTAGTCAGTAAAAGAAACAAGTTTTTCAACGCCAAAGAAAAAATTTTTCCCTGTAGCTAAATTATATCCAAAGGTTTAATTAAGCGTGTTTCTGCTCTTGTGTTAGTGAAATACATGTGTTTTTAAAACGCCTCATCCTTTTAATTTTTGGAAGTTCATTTTTTTTGCACAATTTTTTCCCAAAGAGTTAATTAAAAGCGTGTTTTGCTATTGTTCAGTAAAAAAAATTTTTTTTTTTTAAACGCAAAAGAAGAATATTTTCCTGTAGCAAAATTCATATCCGAAAGTTAATTAAGGTTTTTCTGTTTGTTAGTGTAAAATACACGCGTTTTAACCCCCACACCCCAGTTAATTTTGGCTGCCCCTTTTTTTTGCGCAATTTATACCAAGGGGTTAAATTAAGCATGTTTCTTTGTTGTAGTTAGTAAAATAAAATGCGCTTTAAATGCAACTACAGTTAATTTTTGGTGTTTTTTTCTTTTATATCCCAAGGGTTACCAACCCTGGTAGGGGGTTCATTTTGAGTCAAATACAGGGGTGTGTTTTCATAACATTCTTCATTAACAGGTCGTAAATTTTTGAACAACGTATGTCAAAGAGGGTGGAGGCCTTCCTTTTGAGTGGGGTGGCACAACTTTCCTGGGCAGGCACAGGGTGCAGTACAGAAAAAAGGGGAGTCGCAGCAGGGGTCACTCGGTGAGGCCAGAATGCCGGTTATTAGGGGGGTGTGTTGACAAAAAAAAACCCAAGGGTTCATAATTGGGTTTTTGACTAGGTCATCCACTTTTCCCAGATGAAATCTAAACAAAACCCACCCAAAAGGGGGGGGGGGAAAGTCGACAGAACCCTTAGTTGGCATGGCCCGGGGTGGGGTCAGGGGCCCCTTACTTTCCTCAAACCCGCCGGTCCCATCCGGTTCCCTGCCAGGATTTACTATGTGGTCTGGGTCAGCGCCACTTACAGCTAAAGAACAATTAGAGGGGACGTAGCGGGGTTTTGGCAGCGAAGAAATGGTGCAATTCCCCCTGCTTTTTGCAGTAGGCGGAAAAAGTATGTGTGGGAGTGGCATGGGAGGGCATGTTGTGAGGGGTCAGCTCTGATACCAAGCCGGTTTTGAGGAGGCAGCAGTGAAGATAAACAAAAATCGATGATGATGTAGCAGACCGCACTTGGGAGCCGGGTGAAGCAAGTGCTTCATCTCGTAGGAGAAGAGGGCGTAGCTTACGCGTCAGGCAGCGCGCAGCTAGCGTGGGCAGTGTGGCCGTGGATAGCAGGGTAGCAAGTCGAGGTCGGAGCAAGAAGACACGGGGTAAAAAAACCCGCTTCCAGGTCAAGAAAGTGGGCCAGGGGCTCAGCAAGGCGCGGGGGTGGGGTAGATCACTCAGTGCGGGCGTTGGGCGGTAAAAATGCTACTCGGCAGTGTGGCATTTCTTTGTAAGACACCGAAGGACCCGAATATGAGTTTGTAGAATTGTGGGGGGTGAAGGGGGAGGAGCTAACGTTGGCCCCCTGGCCCTGTGTAAAAACCAGCGCATCCCATCCGGTGGCCGGGGAGAAACGTGGTAAGATGTAGTTATCCATTTGCCCCCGCGCACCCAACAGCGCCCAGTGGCTGCTTCCTTTGGGCAAAAATTGAAACAATGCCGTATAATAGAAGTGCAATTTTATAGCCCCCACCCTTAGGAGTACCTTGTTAGATCCCTTTTCAATCAAAAAAAATACACATAGGCTGATGGAAAAAAAATTAAACTTTACTTCATTTTTATAAATTGGGCAAAAAAGACATGTTTTTTGAAAACCATTAAAACAATGAAAAAACTATGAAAACGTGGCAGTTTTAGTGTATAGTTTTTCCCCGTTTGGAGGTGAGTGTAGTCCCTGTAGACTATTGGAGCCGATCACGGGTTGCGCCCGTGCCGCCATGCAATGACCGAGTTTCGGAAGGCACCCCTTTTCCTTTCTAAAGCATGCTTGAAAAAGGAAATCATCCTCTTTTCACTGACCATGTTTCACAGGGTGCATGTATGTTATCTATACTAAAAACAATTTAACATCACTGTTAAAAAAACAATATAAATTTTTTTTTTTAAAGCTTAGGGGACATGAAAAGGTTTGGAGCATATTTATATAGTGCATAAGTTAAACTAAATAGAAATTTTGGGGTTAAAAGGACCTTTAACCCCTTTGGTGCAATTGTATCATTGTTGCATCCAATAGCCTCCCTCTGTAGTAAACTAGTTTTTTTTTGGTTTAAATCGAGTGTTACTTGTTCAAGTACACACAAGAAAAATCACGATTTATTTTGGGTTTACAGTTAAAACGTTTGTCATTTTTTTCCCCAAAATTTTGTGGGTCGTCTGAGCTATCTTTTTTGTTTTTAAAATTTCTAATAGCACTTTTTGTTCCCCTATCCTGTTTCCCTGGGCGGCTGGTCTGTCCTTTTAAAACCATTTGCTACATGGCATTTTTAACTTGTGATTACGTTGTTGTAGTGAAAACAAAAGTATTTTTTTAATGTTTAATATATCCCCCTATTGGGTGTTTAATTGTTAAACCTTTAATAATGAGGAAAATTTGTTGACGTGACGTAATGTGTCCCATTAGTTTGTCCGAAGGATTTTTTGTCTGGAAATTGGTGGGGAAAAAATTCAGAGGTATAAGGGCTGTTCCCATTGTTTTACCGTTTATTATGAAAGGGTTTGCCCCTAAAGATTTTCCAAATTGGGGTCATTTTTGACCCCCTGGCCCATTTTTACATAATGGTTTTCTCAGAAAACATTAAAAAAAGAACTTTCTTTTTTATGATATCCCAATTTCTCAAAAAAATTTTAAAACCCGTGGAGTGTGAGCGTCAGTTCATGTCCCCAACTTGTTATTAGTTATTTTTACTAAAAGTCTTTGATATGGGCGTATGGGGAGTCTTTGAAGCTTAATGCATGTGAAAATTTAAATGAACAAAACCCTTTTTTGATGACTTTTATTGATTTGGTGTGCTAAAAAAACTTTTTTGTTTTTGGAAAAGAAAATTTTTAAGATCCAAGGCTTATCTTGGGCTCCCCTTCGCGAGTGAACCCCAATTTTTCATGATCGGGTTTTGAAATTGATCTTTTTCATACTTCGGAATTTTCACAAATAAAAAGTTGTGGAGGTTATGTCGATGCGTCTTTTAATGTGGACGGGAATGAAAAACAAATAAATAAATTTTGGGGGTATCTCAATTTGACACCCCATTGATTAAATTTGCATAAATTTCAAAAGACTGAAATTGAATATTTGGATGTTAAAAATTATTAGGGACTATGTAGTAATACATTCCAAACAAAGTTTTATTCTAACCCACAGAAGCAATAACATTCTCCACGATCAAGTTTTCTACCCCCTTTAATATTTTTATGGCATACCAAAAAGCCCAAAAATTAGGGACGCGATTTGTTCAGTATTAAAAGTATGTTTTTTAAAAAGCAGGGTTTTGGTTAACAAATTTGGAAAAAAGGTTACAAGGAAAAAATTTTGGGAAGATAGGGTTTTGAAATCGAGCAAAAAATAGAGAAGAGTTTCTTAAAGGGAAAGTAACGAATAAAAAATACGCTGATTTAATTTCATTTCAGTTGTAAGATTCTAACATCATAAAAAAATAATTTAAAAAATAGATTGCTACCCAAACTACCCAAGTTTGGGCATTTTTTAGGGACAAACACGTTTTTTATATAAAAATGGTAAAACAATAGGAACACCTTATAACCTTTGATTTGCGCCCTACAAGATTTCCCGACAAAAAATCCCTTGGATTTTAAACGTAATGGGAACATTAGTCTATGTGCAACAAAAAATGTTCGCTATTTTAAAGGTTCAACAATTAAAAATCCCATGGGATTGATTTACATTAAAAGGTACTTTAGTTTTTCATAGCAAAAAACTAAACTACTGTTAAAATGTCCATTAGCAAAGGTTAAGGCAGACCAGCCGCCCAGTGGAATCAGGAAGGGGACATAAAAAATGTTTAGAAATTTTTTAAAAAAAAAAAAAAATTGTCAGACGTTTCCCCCAAAAATTTTGGTGAAAAACTGTAGCGAAACATTTCATTTTAATACCAACAAAAATCTTGATTTAGTTGGTGTGTACTTGAAAACCAGTGAAACATTGATATATGCAAAAAAAAAACTGGTTACTCAGAGGGAGGCGTATTGGGTTGAACAATGGATACAATTGCACCAAAGGGGTTAAATGAGTCTTTTTGGGCTACGTTGTATTGTAATTATGCCTATATAAAAATATGCTCCTATCCCTTTTTCATGTCCTCTAAGCTTGGATTATTTATATTGTTTTTAACAGTATGTTAGTATATTGTTTTTGTATAGTAAATGAATGCAACCCGTGGGAAACATGGTCAGGAATAAAGAGGTGACGTGCCCCTTTTCAAGCTGCTTGAGAAAGGAAGGCGTGCTTCCGAAAACGGTTTATTGCTGGCGGGGGATGGGCTGAACTTTAGCAAAGATCGGCTCCTACTGTCATATGGGACTATCCCACCTCCCCAAACAGGAGAAAAACTATACAGCTAAGTACTGCCCGTTTTCATTGTTTTTCATTGCCCCAAAGGGGTTTGTCATAGAACTATTCTTTTATGACCAATTTATAAAAATGAAGTAAAGTTCAATGTTTTGTTTATAAGCCTATGTGTATGTTTTTTATGCTTCCATTGCGCCCGTCAGGCTCCCCCACCTCTGCAGAAGGGAGCTGTTTCTTTTTTTCCATATCTCCCCCGGGCCGATGCTCCCGCCCCCTTTTAATCATGGTGCCCGCAGTCATTCAAAGAGGCGATTGCAAAGAACAACCCTCCTAAGGGCAAAGTGACCGTGCTCCTGTCCCAAATTGTTGGTACTGCAGTCCCTCCTTTCCACTGCATGTTCAGAGAAAAAATGCTTGTGCCGAGCTGAGGTAGGGAGTCCAAAGCCGTAATTTCTTTTCCAAAAAGGCAGTTTTCCCGCCTTTACAAAATGAGAAAAAGGGTGGCCGTCCTTGAGCTTTTTTTTTTCCTTTTTTTTTTTCCCCCCTTTTTCCCCTTTTTTTTTTCCTTTTCCCCTTATGTTTTTTAAATCGGTCCCCCTTTTTCCCCTTTTTCCCTCCTGGTTTTTTTTTTAAAATTTCCCCCCCCTTTTTCCCCTTTTTGGGCCCGGGGGGGGCCTTTTTTCCCCCCCTTTTTCCGGGGTAAAATCTCCCCCCTTTTTTTTTTTTTTTTTTTTTTCCCCCTTTTTTTTTTTCCCCCCTTTTTTTTTGCGCCCCTGTTTTTTTCTCCCCCTGTTTTATTTTCCCCCCCCTTTTCTTTTTTTAATTTTTTCCTCCATCTTTTTTTTTTTTTTTCTTCCTTTTGGGTTTTTTTCCCCCCCCCTTTTTACCCCCCCCCCCATTTTCTTTTGGTTTCTTTTCCCCCCTTGGGGCATGCAGCAATAAATCGATGTGTGGCTTTCTCCCCGCCAACTGCAAAAAGGAACCCCTGGTGACGGACAATGAGAGGAACGTGTTGTCCGCGCTGCACCAAGGAGGGTGGTCAAAGCCCATGGATGGGCACGTGTTCAATCGGGTTTTTGGAAAAGGTTCTTCCACCGTCTTCAGAAAATTCTGAAAAAAAGGCCCGGAAAATGGCATGCCTTCCTCCATTCCCAAAGCCAGCACACCCCCTCCTCGAGGGCAGGGCCGAATGGCCCCCCCCCAAAACCCCTCTGATATGGATGATTCCCCCGTTGGAAATTTCCCGCCTGACATGTTGGACCGACTGTATGAAAAGAGAAAGGCCATGGGTTTTTTGTATCCAAAGGGGGCAGGGTACTCCGCTGTTTAATGTCAGCCCGTGGGGTCATGCGTACACCTGCCATTTGCTGGGCCATTGAGGGGGCCGTTTTTTTTCAGTCGGCAGGATACGGGATGAATAACGCTTCCACTGCTTCATGTCTGAACAGATGCTGAAAAAACTGTCTGGCAGAGGACTGGAGACCTGGGACTACATCTTCGGCCCCATGAGCTGGGGGGACTGAATGGGGGAGGAGGAGGGCATTGGAGCGAAGCATTGTTGGTGAAATGAGTGGTTTTTCTACAAGGTGACAGGGGCGGAGGGGGGCAGGAGCAGCGGGGAGGTAGATGGAGATGAGGGAAAACGAGGCGTGACCCGCAAAAACCGTGGCAGTATACGTGGAGATGGAGGCAGGGAGGGCCTTGAGTCATTTTTGCAGAGGCCCGCAGTGCTAATTTGCCGGGCTTGTGACAGCCCTGTCACATCCCGGGAGGCGATGATTTGGCTCTCCACCTTTTGGACCCCCCCTACCCGTTCAAAAAGGGAGTTTTTCCCAGCTGTGAGGGAGTTTTCAAACGCAAATTTTCATAGAGAAATGCTCCGTAGTCAGTTGGCCACTGCCCATGTGCGGGATCTCCATCCTCTGACAAAAATCTGACGGGGGGTTCCAAGCTGCTGTGGGGGGGTGGGGGGGTAGGGCCAGTACCCGCTCCTCAGCAGCAACCCAAGTCTGGGGGTCGGATGAAAGCTTTTCCCGCCTAGTGGGAGGGCACTGCCAGAGCAGCGGGACCCGGAGTGGCCCTGAACCAAAAGAGGGGGGCCTACTTGGAAAGCACTTGCCACCCCGTTAGAAGTCCGTTGGGTGTGGGCAGCCAAATGGATGGTGGCCCCAACTTTTCCCAGTTTTTCAGTGGAGAAGCTGTCCCCGCCCCCGGCCAGTAGGGGATCAGAGGGGTGTTCAGTGCGGCGGGGGGCCATCCCTTTCTCCAAAGGGGAACCGTTGTCCAGGGAAAAAGTGGAACGACTACCTTTTTCAAGATAATCAGGGGTGGATCGGCCAGGATTTCCTATGAAATGCCTCGCCTCAGATTATTCAGATGACGCCTCACCAAAACTTTTAGAAATTTGGGCTGGGTTCAAAATACCGCCTCAAAAACCCCCTATTCTGATGCTGCACCCCCTGAGCCAACATCTGCTGCCAGTTTCTCCATCTGCCTACCCCAAAACTTTACCAGGGATGGGATTCCACCCACCTCCACACTCTGTTATTTTTGCCACTCTATGACCTATGCTGCTGCTGCTGTTGTGGTGCCCTGACATCCACACTGTGTTTTGTGCCACTCTCTGACCTAATCGTTTTTGTGCTGTTTTTGTGCTGCGGTCACCGCCCACTCTGTTTGTGCCCATCTCTGACCTCAAACTGCTGTGATCTGTTGCAGTGACCCACACTGTGCTTGTGCCCCTCTTTTACTATGCTGTTGCTCCTGCCCCTACCCCCACTGTCTGTTTTTTTGCCCCTCTGTGGCCTACTCCTTTTTTGCCACCTTCGGAATTTCATTGTGCTACTGTCTGACCTCATGCTGCTGCTGTGGCTGCTGCCGAGACCTACACACTCTGTCATTGTGACACTCTTTGACCTCATGCTGCTGCTGTTGCTCATGTTGTGACCTCCACACTCTGTCATTGTGCCACTCTGTGGCCTACTACTGTTTTTGCCACCTCCAGAATGTCATTGTGCCACTGTCTGACCTCATGCTGCTGCTGTTGCTCCTGCCGTGACCTCCACACTCTGTCATTGTGCCACTCTGTGGCCTACTACTGTTTTTGCCACCTCCAGATTGTCATTGTGCCACTTTTGATTTCATACTGCTGCTATTGCTCCTGCCATGACCTCCACACTCTGTCATTTTGCCACCTCCAGAATGTCATTGTGCCACTGTCTGACCTCATGCTGCTGCTGTGGCTGCTGCCGTGACCTACACACTCTGTCATTGTGCCACTGACTGACCTCATGCTGCTGCTGTTGCTCCTGCCTTGACCTCCACACTCTGTCATTGTGCCACTCTGTGGCCTACTCCTGGTGGTGCCACCTTCACACTCTGTCATTATGCCACTGTCTGACCCCATGCTGCTGCTGTTGATGATGTCATCTCCACACTGTGTCATTGTGCCGCTTTGTGGGCTCCTAATGTTGCTGCCACCTCCAGAATTTGTTATTGTGCCACTCTGTGGCCTACTCATGCTGCTGCCAACTGACCGCTGTCTCACTGGAACACCATGTGTTTTCCTGTGCTGTTTCCACCCTCACCACTCTATGACGTTGCCAATATGTTTAGTTTTCCCCTTATTTTCACCTGTCAGAAGGAATAGGAAGGATCAGGATTGTCTAGCCAAAAGCAGGAGTGGATACAGAACACAGAAGACATGGGAAATTTTCCATTTACTGGTCTCTCTGTTTTGGATCAACCCCAGTTTGTTTTTGGGGTTTGCAATACTGATGGGGTTATTTGACGATTGGAAAGCGGACACTGACGGATTGAAGGAAGGGCAAAATGATCAGAGACGTCAACGCAAAAAATTTCGCCGACACCCTCTCCACTCATTCAGGGGGCCTCTACATGTATCAGCGTTTAACAGAACAGGTTCTGTCATATTTCTGTGACGGTTTAAAGCTCTGGCCTCATGGAGCGACCCCTGCAGTGACGTCCCCTTACTGTGCAGTGATCTGTGGCGGCTACGGTAACCTACTACTGTGTTCTTTGACGCTATCGTAGGATCTTAGCCCTCAGCTTGCTTTTTTCCAGCTCGCGCTGCCATGACTTTATCAGGCTGCATTCCTGCTTCAGTTTTTTGGTCAGTTTTGCCCCTGTAAGTGCCCAGGGAATTTTAGAGTGAAGCGATTCTAAGAGCGTGTCATACTAAAACAGAGCATTGTATGAAGACCAAACCAAGCTCCCTCTGCATATTTAAGCATGGCACAATGTTCTACAGCACCCTACAGGCTCTGTGCAGCCAGGAAATAGCTGTTTTTTAACGTGATTCGTCCCGAAGTAATTTGGACCAAAACAGATTTTGGCGGAAAATTCGGCGAAGTCGGCGAACTGGATTTTTGAGAAATTCACTCATCTCTAGTTGTAGCCCTGCACCTGAGGGAAAATACTTTACTAGTTGGTTAAACGACCTTTGCATTAAAGGGATTACCTCAGTCCTGTTTTCTTGGTTTCATTTTTAATTCAGGGGCGTGTTTACTGGCTCCTATTAGGCTGCAGTGGAAGCCAGGTCTGTAGCTATAGCAACCAGTGCTGACAGCCAATCAGGATAGATCAAACAGGTCTGTAGCTATAGCGACCTGAGGAGCTGATGCAGCCTATACAAAAGGGGATATCTATGAATAGGTAGGACACTGTTAATGGACATATATTGCAAAGTGACTTGTTTTTGCAAGATCTTTAGCATAAAAAGGAATCCTTGCAGTGAGACAACCCCTTTAAGGCAGAGTTTCTACTATGTTAGTAACCGATTGTCTCTGTGCTTTACATTTTATCTCTCTTTGTATGACCTTCTATAAATAAAGCCTAGGGGCTTTGTGTCAAGGAAGAAAGGAGGGTCCCTGGATATTGCAAACTTGTTCTGTGTGTTTCAACTCATCTTTCTTAAGCGAGCTATACTTTTCAGAAAACAAAAGTGAACATCCTATTGGACGATTTCTGTCTGACCTAAATTATTACAGGTTAAAGGGATAATTTATCAGAGTTGCAAAAAGGATGATTACTGGCTTTCAGGCCAAGGGTGGCATTTTCTTTTTAAATGCACAATTTAGAAACTGTTCTCATGCTGCTGTGTGAAAGTATTTCATGAGTGGACAAATGGCACTATTGTAAATAGGCAACACGAAAAAAACACAGAAAAAAATTGGACATTATATGTGCACATTAACTTGATACCTATTCACACCAGCATGCAGAAAGCCAAGGTATAATACATGGGGAGATTGCACAAATGCAAAAATACCAATAAAACAACCTCTCAAATACCCTCCATGCATGAGGGGAGTGGTTTCTGGTACAACAATTGCATATAGATAAGGCGGTACAGATACATGTGGTGCACCATGCTGGCTTACAACTTATTAGAGATGCCCATACTATTAGATAAGGCAGGTTGCCCAGCACTTTCTAGGTGTCCAAAACAAAATACATACACCCTCCACTCCCCAGTATCTTTGGGCAGATAAAAAATGACATACTGGAAAAATATTAAATATGAGGTATTAGTTGATACAGTGGCCACAGTATGCAAGCTCGGAACCGGCATTAACGTCCTCTTGTCTTGCGAGTCCTTACACTAACAATTTACAGAAAAAAAAACATACAAAAATAGGACATTATTTACTCAAAAAACACTACAAATGTCATAGTTACAGCCCAATGGCTGGACTAGACTAAATCCAGTAGCAGGCAACACTGGCCCATAAGCTACTTGGGATTAAAATTTTTCTAGTATGTTATTTTTTATCTGCCCAAAAATACTGGTGAGTAGAGGGTGTCTATATTTTGTGTTGCAAAAATAGAAGGTAGAAACAGCACTGGATATTGTAACAATAGAATAGTGCATGTCCCTCAGACTGAACGATGTCTGCAAAAATCCAAAAAATTGAAAGGACAGCACTTGAAAGCAAACGGTGTTTATTCCAACCTGCCTAATCTGATAGTATGGGCACTAATAGGTTGTAAGCCAGCATGGTGCACCACATGTATCTGTATTTATGGCACCCTTCTGTATCGCCTTATCTATAGGCAATTGTAGTACCAGCAACCACCCCCCTCCCCCCTCAAATGGAGGGCATGTGAGTGGTTGTTTTATTGGTATTTTTGCATTTGTGCAATTTTCCCATGCATCATACTGTGGCTTTTCTGCATGCCAGTGTGAATAAGTATCAAGTTAATGTGCAGTTTTTTATCATCTAATTGTTCCCCTAGTGGTGGGGTGTGTGAGCTACTGCTCAGCAATTAGCTGCACCTGTTAATCTTTCCCAAGTAGAATATGGGCCAGTGTTGCCTGCTACTGGATTCAGTCTAGTCCAGCCATTTAGCTGTAAGTATGGCCTATGTAGTGTTTTTTGACATGAAAAATGTGCAGCAGCACAAGCCATTGATGTGAGAGGCAAAGCTTGGCTACAAAGGTTCACAAGGGTGCACTGACATGCTACTGTGGAGCAGCTAACAATTTGACCAGAGGGCAATCAGACCTTTGAGTAAGACAACAGTTCAGCAAACCCTACAGAACATGGAGCTCCAAAGCAGAAAAATGGTCACTGCACCTCTCCTAACAAAGTTACATTGGCAGAAAATGCTTCAATTTTCTGCAACAATTGCTGGAAGAGCAATTATGACCCACTTTCAACCTATTTGGTTTTGAATCCATCCTTGCAAATCACCCTCACCCACATATGCAAAAAGTCTTCTCTGTGGTAGGTGGGATCTTCCAGCAAGACATTGAGACATGTCAAACAGTTAGAAATTATTGACATTGGTTGGAAGAGCATGATCAACACTTCCAAGTACTACTCTGGGCCCTCTAAATTCACCAGATTTGAACGCTATTTCTTTAGATGTTTGTATTTATTGTTTAGTCCTAGTTCTATGAATGTGATAGTATTATCTTCTTACTTTATCAGAAATAAAAACCTAGGGCCACATGTATGAAAGCTGTCCAGGTCTAAAATTCCCTTTGTTGCCCATAGCAACTAATTAGAGCGCCCCTTTCATTTCATATAGTGGAAAAATGAAAGGGGAGCTCTTATTGGTTGTTATGGACAATAAAGTGAATTTTAGACCTAGACAGGTTTCATACGCATGGCCCCTAATTTATTATTGTGATAATTCAGTAATGAAGGATGGTATTTTTGTTTTCTTTTTTTTCCTAATAAGCTAGCTTTTGCTATGATTTTTAACAAGCATGAAAAAGTAAAAGACTAGGGTTTTTCTTTAAAACAGGTGCCCACTGGCTTAGAGGGAATTATTGAAAAGTAGACCAGACTTAAACAAAAGACAAGGATACCAAGCTACATTTTGCGAGCAGAAAAGATGAAAATATTGGTATTATAGTTCAGCAGATATAGGCAGGATAATCTTTCAATCAGATTAATGAGAAAATATCTTGTATGGTCCCTACAGTCACTTTTTTTCTCTTCCCAGGACAATATGTGATTTAAATCCCAAATGTCTGCTTCCAACATTACAATATCCTTTGATAATGGTGTCTTGCATAAAGAGAGATAAAAATAAAACCGTCCCTCTTGATTTCTCATTTTAGATTTAAAGTACATTTTCTATTTCTTGCCTATGTTGAAGGAGATTCTATTGAGAAGCGTCACATTTAATAAGACAAAGAGAATTTCTAATTATGGTACCTGTCAAGATTGGAATCTATAGAACTGCAAGTGCAATATTGAAGAATCAAAAGAAAGGATTGCAAATGCTCCAGTTTACTTTGGTGTATGATTACTATTTGCACTCAGATATTGCTAAATGTAAATCAAGCAAATACAAAGCTGCTTTCTTAGAGGTAAACAATGAAATGTCAGGATTTCACATGACAGTCTTCATTTCACAGTTCAAGACGAGACTTTGGTTTGCAGCATAGAATATTATGAGAAAATACACATTGCCTGTATGTGTGTTACACTGTGCTTGATATTATCCAAAGTAAATGACTATTCATATATATTTCCCTTTTATTGCATACTTAAAAGAATAGAAATAAACTTATTTACAGTATAAATATGTGTATAAATATATCCAAAATACATATATACAAACACACACACACACACACACGAGGAGGGAAAAATAAAATCTTGTCATAGTAATATTATCATTCTTCTTTGAAACAGATAATGTAACAATACGGTGAGTGATAGTTTCCATTTATCATTTTTCTTACTTTAATAAATGAGTCTTTTGTAATAGTGTCAATGGTCCAAGGTTTTAATAAAAATGTTCTTTAAGTCAGTATTTTCTAACTTCTTCAGGTTAAGCACCCTCAATTGAGATGAAAATCTTGCCAAAGGTCCCATAAGAAGGTGGTCAGTTAGAAAAGTTAACAAAACAAATCGATGCTCACATTGAAAGTAGAGGTTCTGTTTCAAATCTTTATCAGCAGTTCCTGCAAATTATATGGGGTGAAAAGTGCAGAATGCAGTGATATTCTTCCTGTAAACTACACCATGTCAGAATTCCAATGGACTTTTTTATAGGAAAGATGATTTTTTCCCTTTGGGTGCTTTTATTAATGAACATAACACCTTTTTTTTGAAATGCTTGCCCTTTTCAAAAAGAAACACACCTAAATGTCAGAATTTGATTCCCAAATAGTGCAGCAATCACATTATTTGAGTAGACTCAAGTAAATAGTAGAGTAGAATATGACTACAGACCACACAACAGACCTCTTAAATTAAGTTATAGATTCCTGGTCAGGTCTTCTTCTATAGTCCAGCCTTTTATACTCACCTTCTCCAGAACCCTCTCCCTCTTGTACTTGAAGACTTTCTTACCTTTATATACCACCCATCTAAAATTTACAGACTCCAAATCAGGTCCCCTAAAATTAGCCCTATTTATTTTTGTAAATGCAGCCCCCACTATACAACCAGCCCCCTAAAATCTAAAGACTAAAAATTGGGGGAACCCTAAAATTTCAGGCCTCAGACTTGTCCCCTTTAAATATCCAGACCCCTAAAATTGACGGACACCAGATTGGAATCCTTCTTGTTTGTAGACCACAGACCCTCATAACAATAAGATTGATCCGTTATGATCCATGGTAATCATAATCATGGTGATCATGATGCTGTGACTGACAACAATTAAACAAGTGATCCCTTCTCTTTGACTATACACAATCAGGAATTATCATGAGGCAATAAGGATTTAATAATCAGGATCAAAGAAAACTCTGCAGAGTATTTCCACTTACATCTAAATAATAATAAAAAAAAAAAGATATTCATTTTTTCCCGAAGTAAGGGGATAGCTTATGGTTTTTTAATATTTACTTTGTCAGTTATTTCTGCATGTACAACCATATTAGTTAAATTAGCTTCTGGAAGCGTGTATATCATGCCAATTTTGCAGAAGTCGTCAACTGGTATTAATTGTGGCAGAGAAGTTACTTCACAAGTTTCAACTAATATACTGGTATTTGCAGTTGCCAGTATTTTTAAAAATAATTTTGGTGTTAAAAACTTTTAGGGAAATGTGCAGTTGCGTCTAAAATTTAAAACCTTACAGTAATTAAAAATTAATTACTGTTTTGGGGGGAATGACCAGAAGAATTTAATATCATTTTAGGAGATATTGGTCCTAGTAGAATTTTGCTTCTACTATTATTAGCCCATTACATTTATAATAATTTTCCAAATTTAACATGCATATTATCTGTAATGTGAGGAAGAAAGATCAAAATATTATTAATGGTGATATTCTCATGAAGAATCCCATTGGTAGACCCTCAGTAATAGAAGTTTAAAGGGGTTGTCCCATTCAACTTTTTAGCTTGAGGGTTAAACCCCGGCCTTGGGAAATTGGGAGAAGACCGCGCCTCTGTAGTTCTCTCCATTTGTTTCCATGGGAGTTCTGAATATAGCCAATGAACAAAAAAATGCCAAATATGGAAAACTTGTTAATCCCCAGGATCTATTTGTAGGAAAATAGGGTCTATTTTGAAAAAAATAAAATTAAAAGCCCTTCTATGTCACCCAGACAAGATAGGTCCTCTAGGATAAAGTCTTGTAGAGTCTCTTACTGTAGTTGAGGGAATTGTCCCCCTTCTAGTTTTTCTAGTTGCATCTCCTCTCAATCCTCATGTCACATGCTTAGATTGATGATACAATGATACTGGTCAAGGGGATGAATGACAAATCTTACTATAACATCCTAACATCGCATGAATTTCAGCAGCCTTTTCAAGCATAAACATTTAAGGTTGTAGCATAAGAAATAGGTTTTTAATGTGCTCGGGGAAGAGCAGATACTGGGAAATTTTAAAATAAAAAAATTTTCAGGCTGCAATAAAAAAAAAAAAAAACCAAATGTTTTTTTTTTCCGGGGAATTTTTATCTTACAAGGAATCTAGAAATGTATTACCCTGCACACTGCATAAGATGGAATATTTACTTTTTATGTTCATTTATTTTGACGTACAGTTTAAAAAAGAATTTACTGTTATTATTTCCCCCTAAAAAGAGTAGTAAATTTTAGTGCATATCTCAGTGGTAAAAAGTATTAGATGAAACAGGCTATACCCTGCTTTGCAAATATTAAAAATTACCCTTCTGGTAAGGCAGGGTTTATTCTTGGAAGGATGGGTATTTTTGGTATTTTAAAAAAATAAAAAAATTCATTTGAGGATTATAATCTACTACAACGAACAAGACTGACCAAGAAGGTTTCAATACAGAGAGTCAGTTTCCACTGTGTGTATGAAATACACATGAAGACAATTATGTCCCTTCTGGATTGTAATGCATTTCTCAAAAATTGGCATTTCAATTCAAGTCATAATGCTATGTCTTATCTCATACAGGCTTGTGGAGTCAGAAAGAGGTAAGACACCAAGATTAAGCCCTGCAAGAATTAAATAGTGAGCCTTCTACTATAATATAATCAAAGCCAAACCACAGATATGTCTATGTTACATATGAATATGTACAGCACTAAGCTATAGTTTGTTCTAGATATACCGTGTATGTCATTATGCTTCCTAAATGTCTTCCCCATTTAGTAAAAGCTTTCTGCGCCCATTTCAATATTGCTGTAGAAATCTAGCATCTAGCACCCAAAAAAGAAGGACAGGAACCAAATTTCAACAGTGTTGAGGACTAAAGGGAGAAACAATGGTTTGCATTCCTAAAGAAAAAGTGAACGTCTGACAGTAATTGATGTGTACTTCTATTAGAAAGTATTTTTAGACAAGTGGTCACCAACATTTCAGCAAGCTTTGCATAGCTAAATAGTACAAGCAATTGTAAGACACTTTACAACATATCTTATTACAGAAATATTTGACTTTCTGAATAGCTTAAACTCCATTAATCCTCTGTAATTCAATTTGAAAAATTTCTAAAATCTTGAAATGGATCAGCGCATTTAAGGATTTCATGCTGCTCATAGAAGTCAGTGGAGAAGGAGATGAGAAGGCAGAAGCTACAGAGCTAGACAGAGGAAGATAGAAACACACAGAGAGGCTACTGAAAGCTCTAGTAAGTGTTAAATCTAATCCTAATGCTTTATTCATAGCGACAACTAAAAACTTAAGATGGAGCCTACAGTATGGGAAAATAGTGAAATATACCATAAACAAACAAAGCCCTATTACATAGGACATAGTATGGTTGAAAAAAGACATATTTTCATCAAGTTCAACCAAGGGTGAGGAAAAATGTGGATGAAGGGAGGGAGATAAAGAGTTTTTCAAGCTTAGTTTCCCCTATTGATGAACACTTTGGAACCCATAAGGCAAGAACCAATCTGCCTAAGGAAGATTTTATTCCTGATCCCAAAGTTGCCATCAGACTAGGTCCATATATTTTAAGGCTACATACATATGAATATTATTTAGTAGTATGTGGTTATCTAAACCTTTCTTGAAACCCTCATCTGTTCTTACTCTGACTAGCCCCTCAGGCAGGCTATTCCACAGATTCACATTTCTCATGGTGAAAAAGACTTTTCTCCTCTGCAGATTTAATCCTTTTTTGTCCAGATGGAGGGAATGTCCCCTTGTCTTTTGAAGGGGTTTTAAAAGAAATAGCTTTTCACCATACATTTTGTAGGGGCTATTTATAAACTTAAATAAAATAATCATGTCTCCCCAGAGCCATCTTTTCTCAAGACTAAATAAGTTTAATTATTTTAGCCTCTCCTCATAACTAAGATGCTCCATTCCCCTTATTAGTTTGGTTCCTCATCTTTGATGTTTCTCATATCTCCATTACATCCTCTCTATAAACTGAAGCCCAGAACTGACCAGCAGATTCCAGATGCAGCCGCACCAACGCTTTATATAGCATCCCTGTCCTGCGAGTCCATGCCTCTTTTAATACACGCCAATATCCTGCTGGCCTTGGAGGCAGTTAATTGACAATGCATGCTGTTCTGTAGTCTATGATCTATGAGTATACCCCGATCCTTCTCAACAACCGATTCTCCCAGTTTTTCCCCCCGTAGGACATATGATGCCTGCAGATTATTAGTACCCGGATGCAGAACTTTACGTTTATCCAAATTGAGCCTAATTTGCCAAGTGGATGCCCAAACACTCAGTGTGTCCAGGTCTGCTTGCAATTTATGAACATCCTTCATAGATTTCACCACACTGCATAGCTTGGTGTCATCTGCACAAATGGAATCAGTGCTATTAATACCCTCCTCTATATCACTAGTAAATACATTAAATAAAAGAGGACCCAGTACTGAGCCCTGGAGAACACCACTTATAACTGAGGACCATGCATAGGAGTCATTTACCACCACTCTTTGAGTATGATCCAATAGCCAGTTTTATTTCAATTACACACTGTTATTTCTAACCCAATATACTTTAATTTACCCAATAGATGCTTATGAGGGACAGTTTCAAATGCCTCTGCAAAGTCTAAAAATAGTACAGTATATCCACACTCGCCCCACTATCCAGACTTCTACTCACTTCTTCATAAAAACAGATCAGTTTGGTCTAACAACTTTTGTCTTTAGTCAAACAATGCTGTCAATTTCTTATAATGTTATATACAGCTACATATTCCTTTATATAGCCCCTTATGAGCCCCTCAAACTGTTTTCTAACAATGGATGTTAAACTTACTGGCTTATTATTACCTGAAAACACCTAGAACTCTTTTTGAATATGGGAACAACATTTGCCTTGTGCCAGTCTTCTGGCACTTTAACAGTCACCAGAGAATCTCTAAATATCATGTACGGGGCACAGAAATAACTGTGCTGAGCTCTTTAAGAAATCAAGGGTGTAAGCCATCTGGGCTTGGAGCCTTGTTCTAATTAAGCTTATTTAACTTGGCTTGGGCCATTTCTACACTCAACCAATTTATTATATCAGTTGATGTATTAAATTACTGGTACCACCTACATCCCCATTGGGCCTACCTACATCAGAACTGACTACACCCCCAATAGCTCTGCCACCCCCATATCAGTACTGGCACCACCCACATCCTCTCTGGGCCCAGCCTCACCAGCTACTCTCTCCTCTTTTGTTTTTACGGAGCTGAAGAACCTATTTAGTAGCTCTGCCTTCTCCTGATCCCCAGTGATCAGCTCTCCTTTAGGGGCCGTTCACACGGCACAGGACAAATACCGGCCGGTTTGCCGGCCGGTATTAGTCCTGTTTTGCGGCCGTCCTCACGGCCGCGGGGGAGACGGCTGGTCTCCGCGATGAGCGGAGAACAGCCCTCCCCTCTCCCATTGAACAGCACAGATTCCGTCCGGAAACCGGACGGAAGATTGTGCATGTTCAATGTTTTGCCGCCGGTGACAAAACAGTCGGGCGGAAAACCCGTGCAGTGGGGACTGCTGCACGGGTTTTCCATAGAGCACAATTGTGCTCATTTTCTGCCGGTTTTTCAGGCGGTGTGAAAAACCGCAAACCGCCTGAAAAACTGGCCGAAAACCCGTGCAGTGTGGACATCCCCTTACTGTTATTTAGGAATCCTATTAGCCTTTTTAAAATTAAATGTTTTTGCCATCCCGCTCTTGTTTGTTTTTCCTAGTTTAGACTAAAACTAATTAAATTGTGGTTGCTGTTACCAAGATTTTGAGAAACAGTGACCTCTCCAACAAGTTCTGCTTTGTTAGAAATGACCGGATCCAGCAGAGCTAGTGGGGTCTTACACAATCTGGCCCATAAAATTATCCTGTAACAGGTTGGAGAACTTTCTCCCCTTTTTAGTTAAAGCAGAACCGTGTCCCCAGTCAATATGTGGGTAATTAAAGTCACCCATTGACACCAATGTACCCACCTGTGCTGCATGCTCCATTTATTTATGCAGCTAACCCTCTATCTAGTCAGTGATGTTGGGGAGTCTATAGATTACACCAAAAATATTTTTTCCTGTGTTAACCAGGCTTGCATTTCCACCCACGAGGTTTGTACATCTTCACCATATTCACATGCTATTGCCTCTTTCACAGTTGATTTCATATCATTCCTTACATACAGACACTCCTCCTCCCTTCCTGTTTGCTTGGTCCTTCCTAAATAGAGTAAAGCTCTGAACGTTAACAGCCGAATCATGCGAGGAGTCCAGCCATGTCTCAGCAACACTAACTACATCAATCTGCTCCTCTAGAACTAGCGCCTTACACTCCCCCATTTTTCTTGCTAGACTACTGGCATTTGTGAATAGACATGTTAAATTCCCTTCAAGCCTTACACATTCAGTAAATGGCATGGGATAACATGAAATATTGTGGGCACCTATATCTTCAATGAAGGGTTGTAAATCTTTATCTCTTGGTCTAGTCCACCCTCACAGTCCTCTTCTCCACTCGCTGATATAGCGTGCCCCCTCTTTAACCTATCTACCCCTAAATTTTCTAGATTGTCCTCCCTCCTCATCCCTCGTTTAAATACTCCTGCAGTCCTTCTAGAATTCTCTCCGATGGCACAGCAGGCCCCCCTTCCAGTCATGTGCAATTTATTTGTAGAAAACAGATTGTACCCCAATGAAAAATCAGCCCATTGCTCTAAGAACCTAAACCCTTTTGCTCATGCATTTAACTCTCTGAGCTCCCACTGTCTCTCCTGCATTGCGCATGGCACACACCGGAAAAAAATGTTGGGATAGAAGAAAGTGCATTAAAAAGGACAGTGAAGTTAGATGTCATATGGCAGTTCCTAATTTCAATAAAATAGCATTTGAATATGGTTTCATTTAATGGAAACCTGCTGGCATTGCAGCGAAACTCTAGATGAAATTGGGCATCTTACCATTAAAAAGTGCTCTGGTTTATGAAACACCTCTACACAGAAATAAGTGAAAATGAATTAAAATGTACACATCATCTGCTGTTCTTTCAGTCCGGAGGAAATTTTGAAGTAGCCAACTGTTCTGAAATATAAATTCCCTGCGGTTGCTATAGCAATGATAATAAAGTCCCTACCTCAATTTCTATGATAGAGAGCAGCACAACACTTGAAAAGAGAGACTAATCAAAATGAAGACCAAGCTGCTTCTCATTCTCAAGTCAAGGCAGCCTTCTTGAATTAAGTTCACAATTACAGGCCTTCTTCATTGTTGTCACTTTAATTCTATGTACATTCTTATAATCTCCCTAAATGTAGTGACAAATTATGTGGTACAGACTATAACAATCTTATTTTTTGTAGGATAAAGCCGACGGACAAAGGATTTAGAAGTTAATTTCAGACAGTTTTCAGCAAATCTCTGACTGATTCAACGGCCATTTTCAATTGTCTTGTTCTGGCTACTCACAAATCTTTATTTCACAAACAATTTTATGATTTTGTGCTATTTTTTTCCTCTCTGATACTAGTCATTCGTGGCTCTGTTTTTATGTTCATGCAAGTTAAACATCATATTCCTGACAGTTACCTTTCACAATAGGTGGCTCATAAGTCACTCAGAGAAAATTCTGAAAAAGTACTAATGTTCCCCAATCAATAAGTAAATGTGTATTCTATAATAGCAGACAACATGCTACAAAAATATGTTGTGTCTCCACAACAGTATAAAACAACAATAATATGTAAATTTTTTTGCTGTTTATTTGTGCAATGGTCATGCTTACGTTTTCAAAATATGTGAACCTATGCAGCAACTGCATCTAAACTATTCCAGTAATTGGTAACTGATCATGCACATCATACCATCTCAGATGCAGAAATAGAGGCCTAAGCCATGATTCTAACCCCCGCCCCCCTGTTTCACAAATGATATGAGGTTTTATGCTGTAATGCAGTTGTAATTTCAGGAAAACTTCGGTTCTGCATGAAGCCGAAGATTAGGGTAATTCATGGGAACGAAGCGTGTTTTTAATTGCTAAAATGTCCTCAAGCACATGGCGTTACATGGGGCAGAGAACTCTGGGAGGAAGAAAGGAGGACCCTCAATGACATGTGCAGACATGAAGCCAAACAGAGACCGGCAGGCTTCTGTGACGTCACACCACTATAAATAAGGACGGCAGCCGGGTTTCTCACATTCCTCTCGTGGTGTCTTGGCATAACAGCGTCTCTGCTGCTGCGGCTGCTGCTAAACAGATCTCATTATAAAGCAAATTGCTTTACTCAGCGATTGGGGAGGGGGGAAAAGACCACTAGAAGTCTGTTACTTGCTCACCCAGCATTCTGGATCCCTTGCTCTATACAAGTTATCCTGAAAGAAGCTGCTTTTATCAGAGACTGGGGCTCAGTTGCCCAAATTTAATGCCACCAGCATTATCATTTTATTTAGTTTGTGGGGTATTTTCCAAGGGGGTCCAGGGTGGGTGTAATTCTGCCTCATATAAATTACAATTTTACCTGTACTAATATTAGGGAATTTCAGATTCTGGGAATCCACTCAGTCCTGTTAGTGTTGCATGTGGAGTCAAATACAAAGTGTTTTTTGTCTGACATCATTTAAATTTCTCCTGTACTATTATTAGGGAAATTCAGATTCTGGGATACTCAATCATGTTAGTGATGTACTTGGAGTCAAATACAGTGTGTCTTTTGTCCGCAAGCTATACATTTAAATTTCACCTGTTCTTTCAGTAGGGAATTTCATATCCAGGGATCTCTCAAGCCTGCTAGCGATCCTTTGGAGTCAAATAGAGTGTGTGTTTTTTTCCCCCATGTATGCATTTAAATTTCACTTGTTCATTTCAGTAGGGAATTTAATATCCAAGGGTTAATTTCTCCTCTTGTTTTGTTGGAGTGAAATACATCATGGGCGACATGTATGATCGGGCTTTACGCCTGTTTTTTGGCGTATACTGCGCCTCCCGGCCCGAATCCCCCTGTCGGACGCGGGGATGCAGTGTTAGGCACAGCATTCGGCACTTTCAGCTGCGCCCCGAATGAAGGGGCGGGCAGTGGGCGCGGTGTGGGCGCGGTGTAGGCGTTCCGGGGCGGGACGCGGCGCGCTCGAAAACTCCGAGGCATGTACGATGGCGAGTCGGCAAAGCGAGGCGCAGTGCAGCGCTCGGCAGCTCCGACAGGCAGACCTGTTTTTTTTTGGTCTAAATGCTCCGGAGGAGGCGAAGTGAAGCAAGAACGGAACATGCGAGGAAACATAGAAGATCGCTAGACAAATCTCGGCACTCTGCTCCGTGCAGCAGGAGTATGATTCCGAAAATATCGCCTTTATAAAGGCGGAAAACAGTGTCAGAAAAGAGCTGAACGTAAAAAAAAAAAAACATAATTAAAAAAAAATAATCACTTTCCTAAACTCTAGAACGGCGCAATATCAAGAATTATGATATTGTAAATTGCCGGGAAATACAGTAATTCAAATTCTGAAACCTATTCTCATTGGTCGGCATAAACCGGCCAATCAGAATAGGAGCGACAGAGACCCATTAAAACCTATGGAGAACTATTGACCAATCAGAATAGGAGCGACAAAGTCACAATATAGTCTATGGAGAAGTTTAGACCAATCAGAATCCACGGCGGGATAATTCAAAATACAGTAAAAAGACAGAAAAGAGCTGATTGGCTGAGCTAGCGGGGGCTTGGCTATCCCAGCCAATCAGAGCGCGAGCTACTTCTCCCATTATAGTCTATGGAGAGATGGGCGCTCTGAAATCTCGGCGCTCAGCGCCGTGCGGCATGAAGTATTAATAAAAAAATTATTTTTATTAAATGTAAAACATTATCAGATAATGAGCAGAACCCTTCTTTACAAATAAAGCAGTTAAAAACCCGAACCACGCGGTTGTCGCCGAGACCGGCGCTACATAGGGATTTGCAATTATTATTATTATATTATTATTATTATTTATTATTATTATTTATTTCAGAGCGCCATTAATTCCAGGGCGCTGTACATTTAAGGGGAATTGCATACATAACAAATATTGAACAAATACAATGGTGACAAAATGACTAGTAACTGAAACAGAGAGGAAAGAGGACCCTGCCCGCGAGGGCTTACAATCTACAAGGAAGAAGGGGAGAGACAGAAGGTGTGGGGCGGACATGTTTTTGGGCCGGTGTAGTGGTGGTGGGGTTAGTGTGGGTTGTAGGCTATCCTGAAGAGATGGGTTTTCAGGTTGCTTTTGAAACTGGTGAAAGTTGGGGAGAGTCTGATGTTTTGGGTTAATGAGTTCCAGAGTGTGGGTGAAGCACGGGAGAAGTCTTGGAGACGGTTATGTGAGGAGCTGATGAGAGGGGAGCAGAGGAGAAGGTCCTGTGAGGAGCGGAGATTGCGTGAGGGGAGGTATCTGGAAATTAGGGCAGAGATGTATGGAGGGGAGAGGTTATGGAGAGCCTTGTAGGTCAGGGTAATTTGAACTGAATTCGTTGGGCGATGGGCAGCCAGTGAAGGGATTGACAGAGGGGAGAGGCAGAGGAGTAGCGAGGAGAGAGGTGAATCAGACGGGCAGCAGAGTTTAGGATGGATTGGAGGGGAGCGAGGGTGCTAACTGGGAGGCCACAGAGAAGGATGTTGCAGTAGTCAAGGCGGGAGATGACGAGGGCGTGGACTAGCGTTTTAGTAGTGTCAGAGTTGAGGAATGGGCGGATGCGTGAAATATTTTTCAGGTGGAGGCGGCAGGCAGAGGTGAGGGCTTGGATGTGTGGTTTGAAGGATAAAGAGGAGTCAAAGGTTATCCCAAGGCAGCGGACTTGTGGAGCTGGTGAGAGGGTGTGGCCATTAACAGTGATAGAGAGATCAGGTGGAGGGGTAGAGAGGGACGGTGGAAAGATGATGAATTCTGTTTTATCTACATTTAGTTTTAAGCAACGGGAGGAGAAGAAGGAGGAAATGGATGATAGGCATTTTGGGATCCGGGAGAGAAGGGAGTTAATGTCAGGACCGGAGATATAAAGCTGGGTGTCGTCCGCATACAGGTGGTAGTTAAAGCCATGCGAGGCTATGAGCTGACCCAGACCAAGAGTGTAGATAGAGAAGAGGAGTGGGCCCAGGACAGACCCCTGAGGGACACCAACAGAGAGCGGGTGGGAGGAGGATGGTGGTGCATGAGTGAGAGACACTGAATGTCCGTTCAGAGAGGTATGAAGAGATCCAGGAGAGGGCCAAGTCAGTGATGCCGAGGGAGGAGAGGATTTGTAGCAGGATGGAGTGGTCGACGGTGTCAAAGGCAGAGGACAGGTCTAGGAGGAGAAGGACGGAGTAGTGGCGTGAGGCTTTAGCAGTTACTAGGTCGTTGGTGACCTTGGTTAGGGCAGTTTCAGTGGAGTGGTTGGGTCGGAAGCCTGATTGGAGTGGGTCAAGGAGAGAGTTGGAGGAGAGGTGGGAGGACAGCTGAAGATAGACGTGCTGCTCGAGGAGTTTGGATGCAAAAGGGAGCAGTGAGATGGGGCGATAGTTGGACAGTGAGGAGGGGTCGAGAGATGGTTTCTTAAGGATAGGTGTGATGGTCGCGTGTTTAAGAGAGGAAGGGAAGATGCCAGAGGTTAATGATAGATTGAAAAGATGGGTGAGGGCTGGGAAAATAACACTGCTGAGAGAATTGCCGGGAAATACAGTAATTCAAATTGTTTAAGCTATTCTCATTGGTCGGCATAAACCAGCCAATCAGAATAGGAGCAACAATGTCCCATTATAACCTATGGAGGAGAAAAATTACCACAATCAGAATAAAGGAGCGACAATAGTCCCATTAGTATCCTAATGGAGAAAAATATTGTAGTGTTATTATTTGATTTCCGGCCATGTAACAGTTTTATTTCTGATTGCATCTATCAAAACCCACATCATGGAGCTTCGCTCGCTCCATCCCATTGAGTTCCAAAATAAACGTGCGCCTCTATTTTAACTTAGCCAATCACAGAGCGCGCTCGCGCTCTGATTGGCTAAGCTGGACGAGCCCCCGCCGCTTCAACGAATCAGCTCGTTTCTGCATTTTTACTGTATTTTGAACTGTCCCGCCTTTGAATATGATTGGTCAATTTTTCTCCATAGGATATAATGGGACATTGTTGCTCCTATTCTGATTGGTCAATTCTCCTCCATAGGTTATAATGGAACATTGTCGATCCTATTCTGATTGGCTGGTTTATGCCGACCAATGAGAATAGCTTAAACAATTTGAACTACTGTATTTCCCGGCAATTCTCTCTATTGCAATTCCCTATGCAGCGCCGGTCTCGGCGACAAACGCGTTGTTCGAGTTTTTAACTGCTTTATTTGTAACGAAGGGTTCTGCTCTTTATCTGATAATGTTTTACATTTAATAAAAATAATTTTTTTATTAATACTTCATGCCGCACGGCGCAGAGCGCCGAGATTTCAGAGCGCCCATCTCTCCATAGACTATAATGGGAGAAGTAGCTCGCGCTCTGATTGGCTGGGATAGCCAAGCCACCGCTAGCTCAGCCAATCAGCTCTTTTCTGTCTTTTTACTGTATTTTGAATTATCCCGCCGTGGATTCTGATTGGTCTAAACTAGTCTTGAGCGATTATTATCGACAAAGTTGAAATCGGCAATGTTTTTATGTTGATCGAAATTTTTAGATCATGCGATAATTTAGGTTAAAATCTGTGCATCATCTATTAAGATCACGCCATTTTCAGCGCTTCCTGTCATTTTGGCGGCCAGCAAATCAGCTTACAGAATAGAGCAGGGTGAATGTGTGTGCGACGTCATGACTGGGATGTGTATGGTTGCAAATTGGCTGGAAAAATCACATGACCTCGTTTTACTTTAGAACAGCCCTTCCCTGTTCAGCCTCAGTGTCTCTCAGCGTCTCAGAGCAGTAGGACGTGCGCTCTGCCTGTGTCCAAACAGCTCAGCGAAATTAATTATTTCTTCACAAGAAAAGCTCTACTGTTAGCTGTGATCCTTACAACTTAGTTAGATTAGGGGATTGGAAGATTTATGCAGTTAGGTAAAAATTTTTAAAGGAGCATCTACCGCTGTAAAACCACGGGGGGGGGGGGGCAAAAGGGGGGGCCCCCGCGGGCGAACACAGACAAGCTCTATAAAGAATACTGGATAATGTTCACCAAGACTTAGTATAGACATTGCACTGCAATAGCTTTATTATTAACAGTTTTCTATTGAAATATTTCCTGGATATTGGGCAGCCTGAACTTATATTAGGATACACATGTTTTCTAGTAACTGCAGGTCTCTTTGTTAGGTGCAAAACTCCACTTTAATTATCAGTACATCAGGTGTTCATTTTCAATTTTGCCCAGTCCACCTTTGTTGATATATCCACCTTGCAGTTAAATTAAAAAATCCAGCAATTTTGTAGTCAGCACAGGTTGATAGGTGCCAAAAATATCTTGTATTATCCGAATAAATTTCAGATACGTGTTTTTTGAACTTTTGCCAAGTCCAGATTTGTTGATAGAGCCACCTTGCAGTTAAATTTGAATCCAGCAATTGTGTAGTTACCACAGGTGAATTGATAGGTGCCAAAAAATTACCTTTTTATTATCTGAATACATTACAGATACGTGTTTTTTGACTTGGCGCACTACAGCTTTGTTCATTGAGGCACCTTGCACTTAAATGTGAATACTGAAATTTTGTAGTCACCACAGGTGAATTGAAAGGTGCAAAAAATACCTTGTATTATCCGAATAAATTTCAGATACGTGTTTTTTGACTTTGGCGCACTACAGCTTTGTTCATTGAGGCACCGTGCACTTAAATTTGAATATAGCATTTTTGTAGTCACCACAGGTGAATTGAAAGGTGCCAAAAATACCTCGTATTATCCGAATACATTTCAGTTACGTGTTTTTTTACTTTGGCGCAGTACACCTTTGTTCATTGAGGCACCTTGCAGTTAAATGTGAATACTGCAATTTTGTAGTCACCACAGGTGAAATGATAGGTGCCAAAAAATACCTTTTATTATCTAATACATTACAGATACGTGTTTTTTGCACTTTTGCCCAGTCCAGATTTGTTGATAGAGCCACCTTGCAGTTAAATTTGAATCCAGCAATTTGTGTAGTTACCACGGGGTTTAATTGATAGGTCCCAAAAAAAATACCTTTTATTACCCGAATACATTACAGATACGTGTTTTTTCCCTTTGGCGCACTACAGCTTTTTTTCATTGAGGCACCTTGCACTTAAATGTGAATACTGCAATTTTGTAGTCCACCACAGTAAATTTTGAAAGGTGCCAAAAATACCTGGTATTATCCGAATAAATTTCAGATACGTGTTTTGTCACTTTGGCGCAGGACAGCTTTGTTGATAGATCTACTTTGCAGTTATATTTGAATCCAGCAATTTTGTTTTGATTTGAGGGTTTTGAGAATAGCTGTGATTTGCCGTCTTTTAATAAGAGACTTTCCAAAACTCTTCCATACCTTTTTTTTATATTTCTGAACATGAAGCGAAATTCAGGTGGTAAGCGAGCAAAGAGGGGGTAGTACATGGAGGTAGAGGTACGAGAGAAGCTGCTCCTTCCAGTGCTGGCGACAACACGCATGCCAGCGATCGTCAGTTGCAGGACCGTCAGGCCTGTCATCGGTGGGTCAGGGCCCCGTGAACTCAGTAACGAACAGCGTCGCCAACTGTCCTTCAGTGGGGTTTAAAGCAACCTGCATCCAGCAGTCTTACCTCCTCGTCCTTCCCAGTCACAGCCACAAATGTCATCATCAGCATCACCCAGCATCGTCCAACTGAAGCAGCCCAAATGTCAACTCGTGTCCCCACCCCTGTGGATAATCCATTTTCTGAAGACCACTTTGAGGCCAACATGCGGTGGGGGTCAGACGGCATGTTAAAAGATCAAGCGGCCAAAACGGATGATTTACTCTGCTCTGACGCCCAGTTACTGATTTCCATCAGAGGAGGGAAGGAAGCCCGGGCAATCGGCAAAAATCCCGGGCGGTCGGCAACGCCTTGCAGTGCCTCTTGCTTGTAGCCCCCCCGCTCCTGGATGCAGAATGTCAGACGACGAAAATCACCTGTGTTGATGATGATGATGACGACATTGCGGATCCAAACGTGTCTCTTTTAGCAGAATTTGCTTGCGAGCGCTTCATCACTGGAGGAGGAGGAAGACGATGGAGTAGTGTCATAAGGGTTCCGCCTCAAAAAGGGAGAGGGGGGTCGCAGAAGTCCACTGATATGATTTCCCCCAGCCACGTCAGCGCAAACCCCGCTCCTTGCTTATCGCCGTCAAAAAGGTCCAGGACCTCTCAAGCCTGGGCCTTCTTTGAGCAAGCCTCTATTTCTCCCAGCTATGTCATATGCCGCCTTTGCTGTAAACGCATAAGTAGAGGAAAGAACCTTAGGTGAGTAACCACCACCAACATGTCTAGTCACATGCAGCGAATGCATGAGTTGAAATGGAGGCAAAACTTGGCCAAAAAAGGCCAGACCGACGCCGGGCCTCCAACCACTGTCACACCCTTGTCTCCGCCTCCTCCTCCGCCACCACCAAGCGTTCCTCAGCTGCCCATGTCTCTCAGAGTCATGATCAGGGATCAGCCCGCTTCAGCCTCCACCGTCACCCAGAGTACCACCAGCACCACCAGAGACCCCACATCCTACCCCTTTCCTTCCGCCAGTTTGACGACCTGCACGCCGTACAGCGGCCTGTATAGTAGCCAGCCTTCTGTTTCCATGTTTGGAGCAGAAGAAACACTTTAACCCAAACCATCCCAAAGCCAAAAGCCTGAATGTCGGCATTGCCAGGCTTTTGGTCTTGGAAATGTTGCCTTTCCGTCTGGTGGACACAGATGGGTTCCGCCATGTCATGGCCCTTGCCTGCCCCCAATACCAGATGCAGGGCAGGCATTTCTTTGCCAGAAAAGCCGTCCCTGCCCTGGCCACCCACGTGTCATCTAAAATATCAAACGCGTTGTCTGCATCTGTTACCGGAAATGTCCATCTCACCACCGACACATGACTAGTAAGCACGGCCAAGGCCGCTATATCTCTGTGACAGCTCACTGGGTGAGCTGGTGGATGTCTCTGGGGGTGACGGTGCTCTCAGGCTTGGCGCACGCTCTTCAAAACCCCCGGGTCGTGCAGGGTTTTTTCCCCCCAAAAGGTCCTCTGGTGGCATCACGTGCCCAGAGAAACCAGGCCCCGTTTTGAAATTAATCTGTTTTGGGAGACCGTCCACACACAGGTCAGGAGCTTGGACGGCTCTCCGCAACGAGACCGGGGCGCTGGCTGGGTGCCAAGAACCTTTGTGCCAGGAAAGGTGGTGTGCGATAAACGGGCGAAATCTGCGGGCCGCCCTTAAGATCGGTAGGCTGGAGCACATCCCTTGCCGGGCACATGTCATGAACCTTGTCCGCCCAGAATTTCTAAAGAGCTACCCGGTTTTGGGACTGCTGCTGAGGAAGGCTCGAAGTCTAAGTTCGCACTTCCGCCGTTCGCACCCTGCTTCGTCCCGCCTGGCTGCGTTGCAGCGTCAGCTCGGCCTCCCCGTCAACCGTCTCATTGTTGACGTGGCAACACGCTGGAATTCATCTGTTGTGTCTGCTTCACGTTCCCCAAATGTCAAGGTGGAACAACATCATCGACGTGACAGCAGTAGAGTGCCAAGTAGCCGTAGCGGCAGCAGCAGCAGGCAAGGTGGCAGAAGCCTAATGGTTAAACCTCTGGCAATCTTTTGTTTACCACCTCCCCAAACGCATGCAATGCAGGGCACACATCCAACACACAGAGATCAGCTTAACATCATGTGCACGACTATCGCATCTCAACACCGATTTTTTTGCTTGTGTTCCGGACCCAATACACTTCTGGGTATCAAAAATGGACGAATGGCCCGAGCTGGCTCGTCACGCCATAGAGGTGTTTTTCCTGCCCAGCAGCCAGCGTCAATCTGAGCGGACCTTCAGCACAGCTGGAGGAGTCATTACAGACAAACGCATCCGGCTTTCCACAGATAATGTGGATCGTTGAACTTTCATCAAGATGAATCAGGCATGGATCTCTGATAAAGTTGTGGCCCCAATTGCGAGGTCACCGATTAGTTGCCGGTCTACTTCACATTCCTTTTCAAACAGAAATGGTCCTCTTGAAAACTTTTTTTTAAATGATCATTTCTTACTGCAATTTTTATTCCTCTTTTTCTCTTTTATTATCTTTTCTGTGAGGAGACTGTAAAAGACAGCAAGGTTTCAGGACAACCCCGTTTTCCATTTACTCACTTTATCTTAAGAAGTTTTCGCATTGTCAAGGGTTTTGAGGTAAATGTTGCGTGAGATACAGCTATAATTATGGTCCTTTGGAACAGAAATGTGCTTCTAAGTGGCATTTCTCCCTCACAATTTTAATAGTGGCTGAGAATCTATTTATAATTTTTTGGGGTCATGTAGCTGTGAGATACAGCAATAATCATGGTCCTTTAGAACAGAAATGTGGCTTCTAAGTGGCATTTCCCCTCACAATTTTTAACATTTGGCTGAAAGTCATATTTATAATTTTTTGGGCCCATGTAGCTGTGAGATACAGCAATAATCATGGTCCTTTGGAACAGAAATGTGGTTTCTAAGTGGCATTTCTCCCTCACAATTTTTAACAGTGGCTGAGAAGTCATTTTTATAATTTTTTGGGTCATGCTGTTTTGAAATGCAGCAATACTACAGGCCCCTAATTATAAAAAATGTTGTTTCTAACAGACATTTGTTCTTCACAATTGACCAAAGTGGCTCAAGGGTCATGCTTTGAATTTTTGGGGGCATTTTGCTTTGAAATGCAGCAATACTACAGGTCCTATTCTAAAAAATGTTGTTTCTAATAGACATTTGTTCTTCACAATTGTCCAAAGTGGCTCAAGGGTCATGCTTTGAATTTTTGGGGGCATTTTGCTGTGACATGCAGCTATACTACAGGTCCTATTCTAAAAAATTTTGTTTTTTAACAGACATTTGTTCTTCACAATTGTCAAAAGTGGCTCAGGGTCATGCTTTGCATTTTTGGGGGCATTTTGCTGTGACATGCAGCTATACTACAGGTCCTATTAAAAAAAAAAATTTTGTTTTCTAACAGACATTGTTCTTCACAATTGTCAAGAGTGGCTCAAGGGTGAGGGTTCTTTTCAGAACAAATAGGGTAGGAACACTGTTAATGGACACATATTGCAAAATGACTTGTTTTTGCAAGATCTTTAACATAGCTATCAATCCCGTAAATTTAGACAACCCATTTAATACAATTAAACACGAGAAACAAAGACATGGTGGGATTCCATCCTATTTTAAAAATGTGTTTTCTAGAATTAAACTACTAAAAAACTTGCATGTACAAAATAGCTGGTAAAAAAATTCCCCTGAATTGTACAAGGGAGGTACAGGAAAACTTGACCAGATGTAGGTTATTCAGAGGACATGGAGTATGGAGCACGGACAGAGAACAAAGTACAGAGACAATTTCCTCCAGCACGTTGAGTAAAATGAGAAAAATAATGCCAAGCAAAAGGGCACCTGGTGTAACAGCGCGTTAACCACCAAGTATTCCAAGTGAATCTCAATTGGTCCGCACTCATACGGAGGGGCAAGCGCTAACCCAGGTCTTGACTGTGTACTGTTGATGGCTGGAGTTCTCAAACTTCCGCTTCCGCACTCTGCTTCAGCACGACAGTTTTTGTTGCTGCCCTCATCAGGGCATTTTAACCTGTTTGTTAATAGATGACGGAAAGCCAGCCTGGCTCTCACCGCACCCACTGTAACTCCGGCCTGGGTCATGCTGTGGCACAGGACAGTTCTAGTCAATGTCCAGTTGAACTAAAATGGTGGTTAAAAGACTCCTTTTTCCGGCACTTTGTAATCTGGGGGGGCAACAGGTTTAATGGTCATACTGGGCCCAGGACAGGGACAGTATATGTCCATCAACTAAAATGGTGGTTGAAAGACTCCTTTTCTGGCACTTTTTTAAACTTTTGGGGCAGACAGGTTTTAAAGGTCATTCTGTGGTACAGTACAGTTATATTGAGTGTCCAGTTCAACTAAAATGGTGGTTGAAAGACTCCTTTTTGCGGGATTTTTTAAATCTGGGGGTCATGCAGGTTTGGGGCTCATGCTGCGTTCCAGGGCAGGGATAAATTCAATGTCCAGTTCAAGTAACATGATGGTTCAAATCATACTGCCTTCTGGCACTTTTTAATTTGTGGGTGATGCAGGTTTAAGGGTCAGGCTGTGGTACAAACAGGGATAGTGAATGGTCTGTGACCCTTTTTTTTTGTGACTTTTTATAACCTAAGTGTGTTGCCTAAGATGTAGCACTATCCATTTGACTGTTGTGGATGTTAATTTCAGCTTCTCCACCTTGTTTTTGGGGGTAATAATGAAGGTGTTGTTGCTCTCCCATAGACTTTAATGGTAATCGCTCTTAATCGATGCTCACTATCGAAATACCTTATCGATAGCGGCCGACTATCGACTATCGATCGATCTCGATAGCCAACGCAATCGCTCAACACTAGTGTCCACCAGACGGAAAGGCAACATTTCCAAGGCCAAAAGCCTGGCAATGCCGACATTCAGGCTTTTGGCTTTGGGATGGTTTGGGTTAAAGTGTTTCTTCTGCTCCCATACCTGGAAGACAGAAGTCTGGGCTGCTAGAAATGGCCGCTGTACGGTGTGCAGGTCGTCAAACTGGCGGATGGAGAAGGGGTTAGGATGGGTCTCTGGTGGTGCTAGTGGTAAATCGGGCTACGGTGGAGCTGAAACGGAGGCTGATCCCTGATCATGACTCTGAGAGACATTGGCAGCTGAGGAACGCTTGGTGGTGGCGGAGGAGGCAGAGACAGAGGGTGTGACAGTGGTTGGAGGCCCGGCGTTGGTCTGGCCTTTTTTGGCCAAGTGTTTCCTCCATTCAACTCATGCATTCGCTGCATGTGACTAGACATGTTGGTGATGGTTAACCACTTAAGGTTCTTGCCTCTACTTATGCGTTTACGGCAAAGGCGGCATATGACATCGCTGGGTGAATCAGAGGCTTGCTCGAAGAAGGCCCAGGCTTGAGAGGTCCTGGACCTTTTTGACGGCGATAAGCGAGGAGCGGGGTTTGCGCTGACCATGGCTGGCGGAATCATATCAGCGGACTTCTGCGACCGCCCTCGCCCTTTTTGAGGCGGGACCCGTACTGAACACTACCGCCATCGTCTTCCTCCTCGTCCAGTGACGAAGCGCTCGCAAGCAAATTCTGCTGAAAAGACCACGTTGGATCCGCGATGTCGTCATCATCATCATCAACACAGGTGACTTCGTCGTCCTGACATTCTGCATCCAGGAGCTGCGGGCTACAAGCAAGAGGCACTGCAAGGCGTTGCCGACCGCCCGGGATTTTTTGCCGATTGACCGGCTTCCTTCTCCTCCTCTGATGGCATCAGTAACTGGGCGTCAGAGCAGAGAAAATCATCCTCTTTGGCCTCTTGATCTTTAACATGCTTTCTGACCCCAACCGCATTTTGTCATCAAAGAGGTCTTCAGAAAATGGATTATCCACAGTGGTGGGTACACGAGTTGACATTTGGGCTGCTTCAAAGTTGGACGGATTGCTGGTGATGCTGATGATGACATTTGTGGCCGTGACTGGGAGGACGAGGAGGTAAGACTGCTGTATGCAGGTTGCATTAACCACTGAAGGACAGATTGGCGACGCTGTTCGTTACTGAGATTCACAGGGCCCTGACCCAGCGATGACAGGCCTGACGGTCCTGCAACTGACGATCCGCTGGCATGCGTTTTTGTCGCCAGCACTGGAAGGAGCACCTTCTCTCTACCTCTACCTCCATGTCCTACCCCCCTCTTTGCTCACTTACCACCTGAATTTTGCTCCATGTTCAGAAATATAAAAAAAAGGTATGAAGAGTTTTGGAAAGTCTCTTATTAAAAAGACGGCAAATCACAGCTATTCTCAAATCCCTCAAATCAAAACAAAATTGCTGGATTCAAATATAACTGCAAAGTAGATCTATCAAAAAAGCTGGCCTGCGCCAAAGTGAAAAAACACGTATCTGAAATGTATTCGGATAATAAAAGGTATTTTTGGCACCTGTCAATTCACCTGTGGTGACTACAAAATTGCTGTGTTCAAATTTAACTGCAAAGTAGATCTGTCAACAAAGCTGGCCTGCGCCAAAATTGCTGCATTCACATTTAAGTGCAAGGTGCCTAAATGAACAAAGCTGTAGTGCGCCAAAGTAAAAAAACACGTATCTGTAATGTATTCAGATAATAAAAGGTATTTTTTGGCACCTATCAATTCACCTGTGGTAACTACACAATTGCTGGATTCAAATTTAACTGCAAGGTGGCTCTATCAACAAATCTGGACTGGGCAAAAGTGCAAAAGACACGTATCTGTAATGTATTCGATAATAAAAGGTATTTTTTGGCACCTATCAATTCACCTGTGGTAACTACACATTGCTGGATTCAAATTAACTGCAAGTGGCTCTCATAACAAATCTGGACTGGGCAAAAGTGCAAAAAAACACGTATCTGTAATGTATGTCGGATAATAAAAGGTATTTTTTGGCACCTTAATCAACCTGTGTGACTACAAAATTACTGTATTCACATTTAAGTGCAAGATGCCTCAATGAAAAAATCTGGAGGGGCAAAAGTGCAAAAAACACTACTGTAATGTTTCGGATAATACGGGTTATTTTGGCACCTATCAACCTGTGCTGACTACAAAATTCTACTGGATTCTAATTTAACTGCAAGGTGGATATATGAACAAAGGTGGAATGGGCAAAATTGAAAATGAACACCTATCTGAAATGTATACTGATAATTAAAGTTGAGTTTTGCACCTAACAAAGAGACCTGCAGTTACTAGAAAAGATGTGTATCCTAATATAAGTTCAGGCTGCCCAATATCCAGGAAATATTTCAATAAAAAACTGTTAATAATGAAGCTATTGCAGTGCAATGTCTACACTAAGTCTTGGTGAACTTTATCCAGTATTCTTTATAGAGCTTGTGTGTGTTCGCCCGCGGGGCCCCCCCCCCGCTCCCCTCGTGACTTTACAGCGGTAGATGCTCCTTTAAAATTCTCTACCTAACTATATAAAATCTTCCCATCTCTAATCTAACTAATTTGTAAGGATCACAGCAAACAGTAGAGCTTTCTCTGTGAAGAAATAGATTAATTTCGCTGAGCTGTTTGGACACAAGCAGAGCGCACGACCTTCTGCTCTAAGACATTGATAGACACTGAGGCTGAACAGGAAGGGCTGTTCTATTTAAAACGAGGTCATGTGATTTTTCCAGCCAATTGCAACCATACACATCCCAGTCATGACGTCGCACACACATCTCACCCTGCTCTATTCTGTAAGCTGATTTGCTGGCCGCCAAATTGACAGGAAGCGACGAAAATGGTGCGATCTTAATAGATGATGCACAGATTTTAACCTAAATTATCGCATGATCTTAAAATTTCGATCAACATAAAAACTGTGCCGATTTCAACTTTGTCGATAATAATCGCTCAACACTAGACTCAACCACAAACCTCAAAATAGGAGGAGCACTAAGTTATCCTGGAAAAAAAATTGCTACAAAATTTGTTATGTAATTTCTTCAAAGATTTGCAATAACCTATACGTGGGTGCAATCTACTGTTTGGGTGAATGGCAGGGTGTAGGGAGGGAGCACTATTTGGCTTTTGAAATGCAGATTTTGGTGGGTGTCATATCTCATTTTCAAGCCCCCAAAGTGTTAGTACATGTAATAATAGAGGAAAAAAAGCAATTCTGCCATTTTTGGGGGGATTTCATTTCTACATAGTGTGTTATAATCAACATGATAACTTTACTATGCAGGTTGCTATAATTACAACAATATCAATTTCATAGTTTTTATGCTTTTATAGTCTGACTGGATAACTTTTTATTTTTCTGTATAAGGAGCTGTATAAGGACTTGTTTTTTGCAGAATGAGTTCACATTTTCATTGGTACTATTATGGAGTTCACATGACACTTTGATCACTTTTTATCAATGATTTCGGAAGGCAGGATGAATAAAATACAGCAATTCTGATACTGCTTTTTAAAAAAAAAAAAAAAAACTTTTACAGCGGTCACCGTGCAGTATAAATGACATTTTAACATTACTCAGAAGGTTGATACAATTACAGCTATACAAATTCTGAATTTTTTTATGTTTTACTGCTTTTACACAATAAAAACACTTTCATTTACATAATTTAAAAAAGAAAACATGTTTTTGCATCACCATAGTCTTAGTCATTTTTCTGTGTATGGAGCTGTGTAGGGGCTTTTTTTGCAGGGTGATTTGATGTTTTAATTAGTATCATTTTTGGGAGGACGAGAATGTTTGATGACTTTTAAATCCATTTTTTGGGAGGCAGGGTGAAGAAAATATTTCAATCCTAGAATTTTTTTTTTTATTATTAACAATAATCACTGTGCAGCATACAAGATATGTTGGCTTTAGTCCATGGGTTTATATGATTATGTGGATATCCATTTTTTTTATAATTCTGTTGTAGCACTTTTTTAAGAGATAGTTTCTTTTTCTTTCAACGTTTACCATGCGAGGTAGATAAGGTTACATTTTAGTTGATTAGACTTTTTATGGATATAATGATACCAATTATGATACTTTTTATTTTTTCACATGTAAAATGGGAAAGGGGGTTTTCTGAACTTTTATTTCAGTACATCAAAGATATTTCAGAACTAGGCAGTGTCATTATGCATACACTAGTATATAAATACACAGTAGCATATAATAACATTGCACAATAGAATCAGTAATATGGCAGGCCTGAGGGCCTTCCATAAGCTCATAGCAGTCATAACAATTGATTGACACCTCAGAATTGCACCATGGTTGGGGAAATCAAGCAATGAGGGGGGTTCCCTCTCCAGTCATGGTCATACTGCCTAAAGCATCTAACTTTTAAACAGCCAGGATGGAGCACGCTCAGCCCCTTAGCCACTCTATTGTACTTTCCGACCTTATGATGTACAATGTATGTCAAATGTCAGGAAAGAGTTCAAACACTGCTACCTGAGCTGTACATTTACATTTTCTCCTGTTTCATATTCCCCCCTGTATTCAAAATCTGAATAGAGAGAGCTATGCGTGAAATAGCCACCTCCAACAGCTGTGGCACCAAGTAAGGGGTGTTCACACGACGTCTTTAAGACATATTTTTGCACATATGTTGGAATCAAATTCACCAAAATCCGTGCTGAAATACGGCTCAAACAATTAACAACACAGTTGTCATTGACATCATTGTAAAATACGCGGCATCCATCACACGTTGCATATTTTACAACCGTAATTAAGCGCACGTCTGAAAAGAATAGATATGTCACTTCTTTTCATGCGCACAGCAAGTTAATAGTAAATATTTTAAGCAAGAGCAAAAAACTACAGAACTGTTTTTGTTATATTTAGGGCATATAAACTGACTAATTTTTCAGCTGTTGATAAAATACTGAATTCCCTTGAATGTTTACTGCTTGGTACATGAGACTTTTTCTTTATTAGAATTTATATTTAGTTTAAGCTTTTTAATGTTGTAGTGACTTTATGACTTTATAAAATATTGCCAGCATGCTTGCATTTTGCCATGGTAGCATATGCTCAATCTTTCATCATGTGCAGCTTAAATCTGACCACTGACACAGAGGTCGTGAGTACACATATGGTATGCCATACTGACTCAATTAGCTATCCATCAAATTAATTGCATATTACATCAAAAGATGCGCTCCGCTACCCCATACGGTCAAAAGATGAAGAATAATAATTAAGACAAATTAGTGGTTTTGCTGTGACTGGTTAGTTTTAACTGAAGTGTTAAAAAAACTCAAAACTAGCTAAATTCGTTGCTTACAATACATTGAAGCCATTATATATTTTAAATATGTACGGATCTGAGTTAACATAATAAATTTACCTGCAGGGCTATGTAAAATCACATAACAATTGTGAAATTACACATTTTATGTAGTTAGATATTTCCATGCTGTGGAGGAAGATCTAACATTTTCTTATTTTTTCAAGTGTCCAAGAAAACGACTACCATATTGTATTCTAATGTGTTGCAAAGACAACATTGCACAGTACAGATGGTGTGACAACATACAACATCAAGCTGTCCTATTTCACAGATAGTATATTACGTATGTGATGGCTAATTCCAAGATAGTACATATATGTGAGTTAATGAACGGATTAAGACACATAAAGACTTTGACCTTCTTTCTGCAAGTCTGATTAGGTTCCCACACGTTAAGACATAACATGCCGTGTTAACAACTTATCGTAGAAAATTATAGTGAGATTAGTATTAGGATAAGAATTAGGATAAAATAAAAACATATTTTAAGTTATTAAAGTTTCCTGAGGACACAAAACATCTTTCGAGACCAAAATGTTAAAAGTAATAAATTGAATATTATTATTTTATTTATTTGTATAGCACTGTTATATCCCACTGAGCTGTACAAAGATTGTCAGTATTGACATTTGTTGCTGTCCCCATAGGAGTTCACAGTTTAATCCCTTCCTGACATCTGACGTACTCATATGTTTTAGGCAAGAAGGGATTCCCCCAAACTGACGTATGGGTACATCATGAGGATCGTGCAAGCTCACAAGCAAATTTCTGATGATTGGAGCATAGAACCAGCTGTATGTTACAGCTGGCTCCAATGCTGTTTCAAGAGCTCACTCGGTCGTGCTCGATTAACCCATTAGCTGCCACAATTGACCGCAACAGATAAGGAAAGGCAGAGGGAGGGAGTTCCCTCTGTCTGCATCACCACCCTTGTGACGCAGTCACAGGGTTCTAATGCCTTCCCTAGCAACCTGGAAGTCTAAAATAAGTAAAACACAAACAATAAAATAAAAACATAGACGCTATCACCCAAAAATAAATAGGGTATGCATATTTGGTATCCCCGTGTGCGTAATGACCTAACCTATAAATCTGTCATGTTATCTAACCCACATGATGAACACCGTAAAAAATCTCAAAAAAGAATGACAGAACTGTGATTTTTGTACATCTTGCAGCACATAAAATGTAACAAATAGCAATCAAAAAGTCAAAGTGTTGCCAATGAAAACATCAATTCATCACACAAAAAAATTCCTTTCACAGCTCTGTGTGTGGAAAAATAAAAAAATTATATAGATAAAATGTGAATACAGATAAAGATACATAAATGTTGTTTTACACAAAAAAAAAAAAATTAGAAAAAAAAACTATATAACTATATATTGAGTTTCACCATAATCCTAACAACCCATGGAAGTAAAACTAACATTTCACAAGTACTGCATGTTGAGCACTGTTAAACATAAAAATAAAAAACACTACTATGATTGCAGTATTTTCTTTCCTCTGCCTCCCCCCAAAAAATTTAAAGATTCAAAAAGTCGTGTCCCCTCAAAAGGATACTGATAAAAACATCATCTCATCCCACAAAAACAAAGCCCCTATACAGCTCTTTATACAGAAAAATAAAAAAGTGATGGCTTTCAAACTATCGCGATACAAAAATGTGTTTTCTTTCTTGAATAAAAGTTTTCTTGTTGCGTAAAAGCAGTAAAACATAAAAAATATATAAATTGGGTATTGCTGAAATCATATCAACCTGATCAGTAAACTTAACATAGCATTTATACCTCATGGTGACCACTGTAAAAAATAAAAAACAATACCAGGAATGTTGTATTTTATTTATCCTGTCTCCCAAAAACCTTGATAAAAAGTGAATAAAGCATCATATGAACACCAAGATAGTATCATTGAACATGTCAACTCATCCTGCAAAAAAATAGTCCTTATACAGCTCCATATATAGAAAAATAAAAATAAGTTATGACTGTTAGACTATGAAGCCCAAAGAACAATGAGGGAATGTGTTTTTTTTCCCCATTTTCACGGCAAAATGGTAAAAGACTGTGAAACACCTGTATGCCCAAAATACACAATACACCCCAAAATAAGTTCCATGAGGGTGTTGAATCCAAAATGGGGTGACTTCTGGAAGGTTTCACATGTTGTGGTACTTTGGGGGCTTTGCAAATGCGACACAGCACCCACCAGAATCTGAGTTCCAAAAGCTAAATAGCAATCCCTCCCTTGTAAAGAAAAAAATGTGTAAAACCACTGTGAGGTCAATATACTCTTTGCACTCCTGTATGTATTACAGAAAAATATGACATTGTTTACTCAAAAACACAAACACAAGGCCAAACTTGTAGCTCAATGGCTGGACAATAGACTAAACCCAGTAGGAGGCAATATAAGCCCCAATGCTACTTGGGAGAGATATAAGAGGTGTCAATAACTAATGAGCAGTAGTTAACAAACCAATCCACTAGGAGGGCAACTGGATAATACAAAACTGCACATGGGTAAGTACCAGTTCATACCAGGATGCAGAAAAACCACAATATTATACAAGGTGAGACTGCTCAATAACTGATAACACGACCATTGACACACCTTCTATGCATGAGGGATTGTGGTTGCCAGTCTTATAACTGCATATAAATATGGCAATACAAAGGGTGCCACTTACTCAGATATGTGTATTACACTTTTGTAGCTAGAATAGCAGATTATTGTAAAAAAAAAAAAAAAATGAACACTAAAAAATTGTGAAACTCTTTTGGGGTCAATTTACTTATTGCACCACTGGATATATTCCTTAATGGACGCAGTTTCCCAAATGAGATCTTCTTAGGGGTGTTCATTAAGTTTTAATATCTTAGGATATCCGCAAACCTGAAATGGCGCCTAAAGAAAATCCTAATGAAAATAAGACCCCAAAATTCAGTGGGTGCTCCTCTTATCCTGAGGCTTGTGTTTAAGTCAAATAGTGCATTAAGTCCACATGTGGGATATCTCTAAGAATGGCAGAATCAGGGGAATCAATATTGAGTTGCATTTTCTTGGTCACATCTACCCTGTTGCAGTGAATGATCAATTAAAATTGAAAATATGCAAAGAAATTACAATTTTGAAAGTTCATCTCCTTTCCTTTAACTTCTGTGAAACATCTAAAGACTAAATAAACTTTCTAAATGTTTTTTTGAATATTTTAAGGGGTGCAGTTTCTTAGATGGATGCATTTATGGGGATACCTAACATACAGATGCTTCTCAGTAAATTAGAATATCAGCCCAAAGTTATTTTTTTCAGTAATTCATTACAAATAGAGTGAACTTTTTAAAGTGTTTATTTATGTTAATATTGATGATTATGGCTTACAGACAAGGAAAAACCAAAAGTCATTATCTCAGAGAATTAGAATAATTAACCCCAAACACCTGCAAAGGCTTCCTAAGCATTTTAAAAGGTCCCTTAGTCTGGTTCAGTAGGCGACACAATCATGGGGAAGACTGCTGATTTAACAGATGTACAGAAGGCAATTGTTGACACAATCCAAAAGGAGAGTAAGCCACAAAAGATCATTGCTAAAGAAGCTGTTTGTTCACATAGTGCTGTATCAAAGCATATTAATGGAAAGTTGAGTAGAATGAAAAAGTGTGGTAGAAAAAGATGCATAAACAACCGGGATAACAGCAGCCTTGATAGGATTGCTAAGAAAAGGCTATTCAAAAATTTTGGAGAGATTCAAAAGGAGTGAACTGCTGCTGGAGTCAGTGCTTCAAGAGCCACCACACACAGACGTATCCAGGACATGGGCTACAAGTGTCACATTCTATGTGTCAAGCCACTCATGACAGTAGACAACACCAGAAGCCTCTTACCTGGGCCAAGCAGAAAAAGAACTGAACTGCTGTTCAGTGGTCCAAGGTGTTGTTTTTAGATGAAAGTAAATTTTGCATTTCATTTGGAAATCAAGGTACCAGAGTCTGGGGGAACAGTGGAGAGACACACAATCAAAGCTGCTTGAGGTATAGTGTGAAGTTTCCACAATCATTGATGGTTTGGGGAGCCAGGACATCAACTCTGTTTTAACAAGACCAAAGCCAGCGCAGCCGTCTACCAGAAAATTTTAGAGAATTTTATGTTTCCCTCTGCTGACAAGCTTTTTGGAGATGAAATTTTCATTTTCTAGCTGAACTTGGCACCTGTCCACACTGTCAAAAGTACCAATACCTGGTTTAATAACCACAGTATCACTGTGCTTGAATGGCCAGCAAACTCACCATACCTTAACCCCATAGAGAATCTATAGGTTATTGTAAAGAGGAAGATGAGAGACACCAGACCTAACAATGAAGATGAGCTGAAGGCTGCTATTAAAGTAACCTGGGCTTCTATAACACCTCTCCAGTGTCACTGGCTGATCACCTCCATGCCATGACGCATTTATGCAGTAATCCATGTAAAAGGAACCCGACCAAGTATTGAGTGCATTTACTTACTTACTTTTCATTTGGCAACTTTTTTTTTTTTTTCCACAGCTGGTCTTATATAATATTCTAATTTTCTGAGATAATGATTTTTGGGTTTTCTTTGGCTGTAAGCCATAATCATCAAGATTAACATAAAGTTCACTCTGTTTGTAATGACTCTATAGAATATATGAGTTTCACTTTTTGAATTGAATTACTGAAAAAAAACTTGGCTGATATTCAAATTTATTGAGAAGCATCTGTACAGGTCCCTCAAAGCTAAGGTAAAACTAGACTAGTGCAAAAAAAAAGTTCTTAAAAATGTGAAAAATAAAATGACATTTAAAAATGGTGCCAATGTACAGTAGTCACATAGTAATAATAATAATAATTTTTATTTATAGAGCGCCAACATATTCCGCAGAACTTTACAATTTAGAGGGTATACATACAGACATTACACATTAAAAGAACTTACAAATGAGACACAAGGTTTGAGGACCATGCTCGCGAGAGCTTACAATCTATTATAAGATGCTAGTAATAAACTATTTTGAAAGCTATAACTATCTAAAATGTTTGAGCTTTGAAAATGGAAAATTTTATCAAATGTTCCCAACATTTTAATATTTTTCACATATAAACATGGATTGTATGGACCTAAATTTAGTATTAACTTAAGCATAATGTGTCATGAGAAAACAATCTCTAAACCACATGGACACATAAAAGCAGTAATAAGTTATTTTCACATAAAGTGATGCATGTCAGATTTAAAAAAATGGGCTCTGTCATAGAGGTCAAAACTGGCTGTGGCAGTAAGGGGTTAAATTCCAGATTAAACTATCCATACATTTTCAAATGAGGGTACCAGAGTACCCAGAGGAAACCCATGCTAACAGGGGAAGAGCAAACAAAATCCTTTCAGAGGTTATCCCTGGTGGAATTTGAATTCAGGACTTCCGCGTTGCAAGGCCGCAATGCTAATCACTGAGCCATTGTGATATATGTGTTTTGAGAATTTCTAACATTTCCATTTGGGTTTCTCATAATATCTGTAAGCCTAAGTAATGACTTGACCTCCATAGGGCCAATATACCTTATTAGTTAGTTAGATAGCTAGCCTATGGAACAGAAGATGATCCACATACCACATAACTTAAAGAATGCATAATGACTAGACTGCTTGGACCATGGACAGTGGTCTTTTCTGCCATCACTTATCTTTATTGTACTATACAAATAAAAGAGTTTTAGCCAATTTACCCCATTATTGATAGTATTATTTACCAGAAATAGCAAATTTTTGAATTATAAAGACACTTATAATACAACGAATTTGGCCATATTGGCATAAGGAAATATTAGGGGTTGGTCCAAAATAAATCAGCTACACATTTTACATTACAGTTTTTCCCTGTTATGTTTGAACTCCAAGTCTGGGCTAACAAAAATCAAAGAAAACTGATAACTAGATAATGCTGTGTAAGAGTGACCTAACTTTTGAGACGCATGGTTCTAAAGATTAATTAAAATAATTTTTTTTTTAAGTTGTGACAGATCATCAATAAATTCTGATGATCACCACATCCACTGTGAAAAATGTATAGAGAGGGCTGTTTAAAACATTAGAGCCTGTGGCAATCACAGCCACTGTGTTAAAATAAATGACCTCCCCATTGGCCTCCCGGGACGTAAACAGGGTGGAGTTTAAAATCCATAGCACTGAGGCCTCATTCTGGCTTTCGTAGCTGTCATGTTGGTATACCTATTCCACCATATCACAGGCAGGGTGTAGTATGTAATGAATGAAAAGCCTGTATTAAATAAAAATTTTTTGGCAAATACCCTAGAGGGACTAATTGTTAAAGTAAAATAAATAAATAATATTTAAAGTTTAAAAAAAAAAAAAACTTTTTCCATTTTAAAAATAAGAAGGTTACACATAATTGGTATGGTAATGTTCATAAAGTCTTTTTTTTAAAGCAATAAAACATAGCATAACCTCTACAAATTTGGTACTAATGGAATCATCTGACCTCAATTAGATAAAACTGGGCCACATGTATGAAATGTTTATGTCTAAAACTCACTCTTTTGCCCATAGTAACCTATTGGCAAAAAGTGAGTTTTAGACCTTAACGGTTTCTACATGTGGCCCATAATGTTATACACCATAAGAACTAATGCCCCGCAAAAAGCCACAAACACATTTTTTTCATGTTCCACCTCACATAGAATTTTTGTTACTGTTCCTGGTATATTATACATTTTATATATATAATATAAGTTGCTCGGCACCTTCTATTTGACTTATTCACAAATGCTGGGTATCTAAAATAACAAAATCCACAATTTGTGTATACCCGCATAAAGGATTAAACATAATCAAATGCTTAATTAAATCGTATAAATTTATTTTGAAGCGACCAAATCAGACATAAACGTTTTCGGTCCTGTTTAGACCTTCATCAGACGTGTCGCTCTCTTGTAATGTGATAGATATGGAACCGGCGGTTTGCAAGTAACAGGAACACTGGCCACAGCTCAGTAAGGCAGGAGAAGAAAGCGCCGCTGAAGATCTAAAAAGGACCGAAAACTGATTTGGTCGCTTCAAAATAAATTTATACGATTTAATTTAGCATTTGATTATGTTTAATCCTTTATGCGGGTATACACAAATTGTGTATTTTATTATACATTTTAGTCAATGGAACCATTCAAAGTACATCTTGTCCCACAAAAAAAACAAGCAGTAATATGGCTGCATAGACAGAAAAATAAAAAGTTATGGCTCTGGAAGGTGGGGATGAAAAAGCGAAAACCAAAAATCCAAATAGTTGCAGCCTGAAAGGGTTAAAGAGATTGTCTAATTTTTTTTATTTTTTTTATTTTATTTGTTGCACATATTGCTGCTATTTTAAAATCAAAAAAATTACTTTCACTTCCCCTTTCACCTCAGATCCAGTGTTGCGCCATCTTCATTCTCTGGTGATTTTCTGCTTTCTTCCAGTCTTAAATTGAACAGTGACACGCCAATGACTGACATCACCGTTCTTAGTGCTTATTTTGGAACAGTGATGTCAGGCAATGGCACATGACCACTGCAGTCAATCTGTGGCTTTAGCGCTTCAATTAAAAATTGGAAGAAAACAGAGAGTGTTTACTTTAGCTCTGAAGCTCCCCTGAACTTTAAATAAACATCTCCTGCTCTCATGTCAGAGTAATTAACAGATCTTTGAATACAGAGCTGATATGCTAATCACCCGCAGCCTGACCAGAAAGAAACAGGATGCATAAATGAAAACTAAATGTGAAACAGCCTGTTGAAACCCCTTTAATCCTGAGACACCTTACAATATTTTTTTCCCAGAAAGTGGAGCACTTTGTCATATCTAATTCCAACTAAGACTCTATTCTCATTGGTTATGTGACAGTTTTCTAGAGGCAGGACACATATTGGCATATAATGGATCCATGAGGTTTCTGCCTTTTCCTTTCTCAAAATAACCAAAGAAACTGTACTATCCTGGCCATCAAAGAGCAGTAAAAACCAGATACAATAGATGAAAGTAGAAACAGAACCTAAGATTTTGGTTAAGAGGTGTCTTGCTATGCCTTTTCGCCTGAATATTAAAAAAAAAAAAATAATTTTCATTTTTGCAAAACTGACATATTAATATAGCACAACATAGTAATATGATAGTAATAGCTTACAAACATGTTATCATACACTTTACGGAACCTTATACTTGTGATAGCGTAAGCATGTTTGTTTCTGTATTCCTTGCAAGCATTGCTTTTTTGAAAGTTTCTCCCCAAAAAAATATTTTATAATTTTCCTTAGTTATTTATTTTTTTTATAGTTGTATGTTCAACAGTAAGAATTTTCCCAGCATACTTACACTTAGAAACCTCAACCTTCTGTATACTTTTCTGTACTGTAGGTCTTTTCAACCTGGTTTTTAGCTGGAGAAATACATACCACCCATATACCTGCAACGACTTCTCTTGGGTTTGGTGTTTTACAGCCTAGGATTTGTCCTTTTATTTGAAGAATGCAAGACAAACTACTCAAAGTCATATAAAAAGTAAAGACCATTAGACAGTGTACAAAAAAACAAATAGTGATAGATATTTCTTCACAGTTTACTTCAGCAGTGTCAGGTGCTCTAAATATCGACTCAACTGTAAACTGTACCTAGAATTTTAACAGTATTCTTGTTTTCTTTAAATTCTGGTGATTTATTAGTGGAGATTAACGTTCGAAGAAACAGCTCTGGTAGCTTTAAGTAAATTTAGCTATATTGATCCACATATGAACAATTTCTTCCTAGACAGTTTTAGATGTCTTGTAGAGAAGAATGTAATTAAAATTGAGGATATTAAGATAGGGTCAGGAAGAGCTGGGAGAAAAGCAGGTCAGCGTTTTAAATTATACACTTTTCAAACGCAGGAAATTGTTCAAGGTTTAGACTCCAGAAGACCATTTCAAAACTAAATCTGCATCACCTACATATATAGCATATACACAGGATCCATATGTATCATACATTTATAGCATACCCTGTGGAGATGGGAAAACCCCTTCAAATGACAATTGGAACCCCTCATGGGCAGGAGCCTCTCTTCATATGGACCAGTCTGTTGTTCTACTAGATGTTTATTCTACTTGCACTTTTTGTTCGTCGGGCTATGTACTTCAACCCTTTTTATTACAAGTACAGCAGCATTTAATTAATTATTCCTAGACAGAATTAAATAAATATATATGGAGCCAGTATTTATATATACCATGTACTGGTACCATATTAATATGTGTGGTAAAATAATGAGGGACTTGGCACCTAATTGTTTATATTGTAGTGGACACGGTGGCCCGTACTCACTAGCCAGGGGATGGGGGTTGAGGGAGAACAATGCCGCGTCACCACATCACCCACTTACTAGTGGCTCCTGCTACACTCACAGTCAGTTCCGACATTGAAGCACTGTACAGGAATGTATAGTGTGATGTGAATGGTATCAAGTCAAACTCACTCCACTGTGCCCTGCACTCCCGCAGGTTT
>JAODAL010017184.1:0-78502 GCA_025379985.1 Phyllomedusa bahiana | reverse complement strand
TCATTTTGGGCCCGGGCGCTGCAAAGCCCGGGCGCCGGCAGGGACACTTCAGTTATACGCGACTCCTCAGTGAGCGTATATAACTGCAGGCCGAGTACAGCCGACAGCGTCCGGGCACTGCCGTGGTCCATCGCTGTCGGCGATCTCTCCCCCTGTATGTGACTCCTCTGGGAGCGCATACAAGTGAAGATACCACTGCGGAGCAGAGAGCGAGCGCTCCCTGCTCCGCAGTGGACTCCGGCCGGCTGCAGGCAGACATGCGCCATCCGGAGTCTCCGGCACAGGCAGCGTGTGTCATCATGCTGCCTGCACGGCTTGATGACCTCACACTGCCTGTGACCCAATACGGAGAGGAACGCCCGGGGGGTTGGACAGCAAGGGAGTGAGGTAACTGTTTTTATTTTTTTTTATTTTTAAAACCCTGCCTATAGAGACATATACCTGCCTATACCCTGCCTATAAGGACATATACCTGCCTTTACCCTGCCTATAGAGACATATACCTGCCTATTATCTGCCTATACCGACATTTACCTGCCTATAGAGACATATATCTGCCTATACCCTGCCTATAGAGACATATACCTGCCTATACCCTGCCTATAGAGACATTTACTTGCCTATACTGTGCCTATAGAGACATATACCTGCCTATACCCTGCCTATAAGGACATATACCTGCCTATACCCTGCCTATAAGGTCATATACCTGCCTATACTCTGCCTATAGAGACATATACCTGCCTATACCCTGCCTATAACCTTGCCTATAGAGACATATACCTGCCTATAACCTGCCTATGGGGAACATATACCTGGTTATAACCAGCGTATGTAGGACCTATACCTACCTATAACTGCCTATGGTGGACATTAAACTGCCTATACCTGCCTATGTAATTTTATTGGTATCCATTTTTATTTTTTAAATTTACCAGTAGCCGCTGCATTTTTCACCCTAGGCTTATACTCGAGTCAATAAGTTTTCCCCTTTTTTGTGGCAAAAGAAGGTGCCTCAGCTTATATTCGGGTTGGCTTATACTCGAGTATATACGGTAGTAAGACATTTTGATCAATTCAAGCCTTGTTTATTTGTGAAAAATATCAAAGTGTTGTGAAAATTTGGAAAAATTTGCCATTTTCCAAGTTCAAACATTTCTGAGTGTAAGACATTATGTTATTATAGATAGTCTTCCACTCAAAATAGTCCATAACTAGCATCTATTATATTTCTACTGTAGGTTGAAATCATTTTAAAATGTTTTTTTATTTTGTTACGTCAATAGGAGGCTTAAAAATTAATAGCAATGTTTCACATTTTCAAGAAAATTTACAAAATAGATATATGTAGGGATCAGTCCAGTTCTGATGTTTGAAGGGCCTGTATGTTAGATACCGCCATAAATGACTCCATCTAAGAAACTGAACCCTTTAAAGTATTCAAGACAGCATTTTAGAAGTTGTTAACCAATTAGGTGTTTCACAGAAATTAAAGCAAAGTGTAGGTTTAAAATCAAAATTTCTCTTTTTTTGCAGCTTTTCAATTTTTTATCTATTATTCACTGAACATGGTAGATGATAAAAGGGAAATGCAACTCAACATCGATTTCTCCAATCCTGCCATTTTTATAAATATCTCATATGTGGCCCAAGCACGCTACTTGGCTCAACCACAAGCCTCAGAATAGGAGGAGCACCTAGTGGACTTTAGGGGTTTCATTTTCAGTACAATTTTCTTTGGCCACCATTATATGTTTCCGGCTACCCTAGCATCCCTAAAAAGACCCCATATTGGAAACCATGAAAATGAAAAATTAATTTTTTTCCAACAAACAATTTTAGCTGAAAAGGTTTCATTTTACAAGGAAACCTGGAAAAAAAGCACCGCAAAATTTGTTATGCAATTTCTTCCAAGTTAGGAAATACCCTATAAATGAGTGTAAACTGCTATTTGTGCACATGACAGGGCATACAAGGTAGGGAGCGCTATTTGGCTTTTGGAATGCAGATTTTGGTGGGTGCCGTGTAGCATTTGCAAGGCCCCCAAAGTGCTAGAACAGGTGAAAGCTTCCAGATTTCGCCCCATTTTGGATTCAATGCCCCCCATGGATCTCATCTAGGGGTGTATTGTGCATTTAGGGCCCACAGGTATTCCATAGTTTTCTCAGCATTAGGCCATGAAAATGAGGAGAAAAAACAGTTCTGCCACTGTTTTTGGAGGCTTCGTTTTTACAGCGTTAACCATGTGGTATACATGACAAAATAACTGTATTATGCAGGTCAGAACAATTATAATGATATACATTTTATATAGATTTTTATGTTTTATTACTTTTAGACAATAGAAATGGGTTTATAAAAAATTGTGTTTTTATGTTGTTATAGTCTGACAGCCATATTCTGTATCTAGAGCTGATTAAGGGCTGTTTTTTGCGGGATGAGTTAACGTTTCTATTGGTACCATTATGGGGTTCATAAGATGTTTTGATCGCTTTTTATCAAGATATTTGCAATGCTTTTTGAACAAAATACAGTAATCCTGGTAGTGTTTTTTATGTTTTACAGCAGTCACTATGCAGTATAAATGACATGCTAGCTTAACTTAGCAGGTTAATGCAATTACAGAGACACCAAATATGTTTTTTATGTTTTACTGCTTTTACACAATAAAAACACTTTTTAATTGAGAGCCATAACTTTTTTCATTTTTTGTGTATGGAGCTGTGTAGGGGCTTGTTTTTTGTGCGATGAGCTGACGCTTTTATTGGTATCATTTTTAGGGGGACAAGGCTTTTTGATCACTTTTAAATCTGTTTTTTAAATCGTGCAGTATACATGACAAGTTAGTTTTACTCTGTGGGTTGATATGATGATGATATCTTCTGATAGACAGAACTTTTTTATTTTTCCATATACAGAGCTGTGTAAGGGCTTTTTTGCGGGATGAACTGATTTTTTCGTTGGTACCACTTTGGAGTTTATATGGCTTTTTAACCACATTTTATTCTATTTTAAGTGCTGTGGGATGAAATAAAATTACAATTCTGTGACTGGTATTTTTTGGGCATTCATCATGCAGGATAAATAACATGACAGATTTTTAGGCTACCTCATTGCACATGCTTCGATACCAAATATGTGTACTATATTTATTTTTTATTATTTGTTATCTTTTTTTATCTTTTTCGGGGCAATTGGCACTTGTAATGGCGAAAAGGGCAGTGTGGACACTGTTTTTATTAAATTTTTTTGTGTTTCACTTTTTAAACTTTTTTATTTTTTTTTTACTTTTTCACATTTTATTTACTTTACCCCGTTTTAGTGTTAACATATTCCAGTTCTTCATGGATGTTTCAAAACGTATATGCAGCACTTAACAAGTGCTGCAGTTTCAGACAAGCATAAGGCCTGTTGGCTTCCTGCTCCCGGTGCCAGCGGCCACATGACCGAGCTTCTGGGGTTTATCGGAAGAAAACAATTTTGTCAAAATACCACCCAAAGGCTATTTTCTGACTTTATGGAGGCACATTATGTAAAATAAAATAATTTAAAAAATACATACAAAAAAAAAACTAAACCGTAAAATTACGTGGGAAGCTTGAAAACTAAATAATAAATATTTTCACCATTCATCATTATTAAAAATTCTGCACCATTTTTGTCTTAGCTGCTCCCTTAGTGATCCATAGTGTACAGCTCATCTCCAGGAGATACGACCAGGGACGAGAGCTCCTCAGTCCTGGCCATACATGTTCAGACATTACCTCTTCTCTCAGACAGCTACTGTCTGTCTATTCCCTGCTCAGTAATCACACACACTCACTGCTGAGCTAATGTTCAACCCCAGGGGCTGTCATTCTTCTCCTGTCCTCTGTACTCCTTAGTAATTAGTCAAACAGTGCACATAAATAAAAGGAAAAAAGAAACCTCAATCAAGTATGTGCACAGAGACAAAAAATATCCACATGTATTGTTGCTGCAGGGATTTGAATTTGAAATTGCTAACCACTCAGCTACATTGTAGCTACTCGCAGCTCTTTACATAAACAGACCCTTGTTTGACTGAAGTGAGCACACTGTGGGGAAAGGCATGGTGATGTCAGTCTGCTGGGTCACTTGATATGCAGTTCAAACAAATCATATACGCCCCCTTTTGAACAGACTGAAAGCTAAAGTATAAAGCCCTAACTCTACCCCAATATTTGTTTATGGGGAGCATTGGCGCACAGGGAGCATTGGAGCATGAGGAACATTGGAGCCCAGGGAGCTTCATTCATGGGGAGCATCAGAGCACAGGAAGCTTCATTCACGGGAAGCATCAGAGCATGGTGCATTAGATCAGGAGGAACATCATCAGCGCTTCTCTAGGTCAGTACAGAGACCATCCTGTTTATGCTGGAGCAGATTTTCAGCATGGAAATGCCTCACAAAACGTGAAGCATTTCCAGGGGAACCCCACCCCCGTTTCAGGGGGGATTTGTCACTTTAAACACCTCAAAATTTTGAACTTAGCTTATTTTGCCAATATTTCAGCATGAAAAAAAACGGTGACATAAGCTTTAGGGGCCAAAACTAAAAGGGGTTTTTGGAAAGGGGGGTTGGTTTTTTTAAGCAATATTGTGGTTGAGAAAACCCCTGTATTTGGGGTGCGGAGCGGTCAGTGATTAAAGTCCTTTTTTTACATGTGATAATTATTTCTGGTAGTGAGTCATTTATTGGATGAATTGGGTTTTAGTTCACACGAAGAACTGCGGCGCATACAGCACGCGCCGCAGTACATCGTGTCTTTCGGGAGCTCACGCTTATACGCGCGTACTCCGGCGGCGCGGGGGAGGCGGAGCCCCCGGCCCCATGCATTCTTGCTCTGGACGAAATTCGCCCAGTAATTGAATGTCACTTTTTCTTCACGGGTAAAATACGATCGTTGTACGAGCGGGGAGAGGGGTAATCCATGGGTTCTCTATGGAACTATGGATTACCTAATTTGGCGCAATCTCACCCCTATTAGAGTGCAAATATGCGCCGAAATTAGTAGTATGAACATTCCCCTTTGGCCGGTTCCAGGCTTTTTAAGCCCTAATTGCGACCGGATTTCGCCCGCAGTTACGGCTTGAATAAGGGACGGGGGGGGGCGGGACGCGGTGGGGGCGCTGTCGCCGCCCATAGACAATGCATTATTTTCGGCGCGTACGGCCCAAATAAAGTGCATGTACTTTTTCCCCCGGGCGATTCCCCGAGCGGGGGGGCGGGAATCCACAGTTTTTTGAGGAAAATGTGGATTTCCATAATGAAGGGGCGGATTGGAGCCCTCGAAGCGCAAATCCGGCGCGCAGTACGGCTCCAATCCGTGGTGAAATAAGCCGTGTGAACATGGCCTTAGACTTATCTGGATCATTATCTTTCTTTGAAAGGGTTTTTCCCGGGTGAACCTAAAATGTGTCTATTGTGGTTTTTAAAAGAGTTGTAAAAAAAAATGTACAGGTGAACCTTGACCTTGGATTTTTATTAGGGGACCGAAAGGAAGTTTTATTTAGCTGAGGTCCACCTGATACTAGAACTCCACACGGATGTCGTCTCTTGAATAAACCTATTTTTAGCTTCTTAAGTACACTCGGTGCTTAATAAAAGCTGATACATGACTAATGGGGTTTTGTTCATTTGTTCCGTGCCATCGATTAATTAATGTTCTCTGCATCGAGTAATGGAATTAATAGCGTCTCTGTATTTAATATGTTGATTATTAATTTATTTTGCATTGTTCATGGATGGCTGGGTTTCCGTAACATTTATTTTTTTTTTGTAAAAATCTTTTGGTCCCCTGCAGAATACGTGGGGGGAAGTGATAAAAGGGTTTTTACAATTTTAAAAATATATGAAGTCTTGAACGGCTAACTACCCATTTCCATGGAAGCTTTAGGGGGTACATTTTTTTCCACATGGCTTTTCCATTTTTGTTTACATTTTGTTAAAGGGGCTTTCCCATGAAGTAAAATTTAATACTACGGTTGACTCTCAACTAGCTGTGAGTCGACTACGCATGCAGCTGTTCTCCTCATTCACTTTAGGGGAGACAGCAAAAGGGTTTTTTTTTACAGGTTTCTGGGGTTTTAAAGTTTTCTCCCCCTTTACGCCAAATCCAGGGCATTCTCTCCCCCCGTAGGCAAATTTTTGCCTATGAAGACTGGGAAAATCATTCTGTGTGAACAGTGAAGGGAGAGGATTGTAGTTTGGCAGACCTCCTGCAAAGGTCAGTTTCATGTCTGTAGGCTGTGTAATAAAGGCGCCTGGCTCTTTATGCCCTTGTTCCTAGTGAAGCTCTATGTGAAGGGTCGGGAAAAAAAATTTTGAGGGCCCTAGCTGCTAGATTCACTCTCCCCCTCATATAGCACAACCTTATACAATCTGCTCCCCCCACCCATCTGTATAAGGCTGTGTTATATGGGGGAGGAGAGTGAATCTAGCAGCTAGAGACTCAGTAATTGCCCAGACCCTTCACATAGAACTAGTGTTGATTGAACCATTCCAGAAAAGTTAAGTTCGAGTTGAATTTATCAATTTATTTATTTTTCTTTTTTTAAGAACTCAAACCAAAATTTTTATGGATCGTTTGAGTAAAATTCACGTTCGACATGCGCTTTCGACACGTCTATTTTAGTTTCATTTTTATTCTGCACTTTTGCCGGCCAACCAATCAGTGCAGAACACAGGGAAGTGTCAAAAATGTCACTGAGGTATAGGGCTCTCATTGGCTGCTAAAATCACATGACCATGTTATTATAAAATATATTTTTTATATATATATATATATATATATTATAAATTTTATAATACTATATTATTTAAATATATATATATATATATTATTATATATATATATATATTATATTTATATATTTATATATAATATATATATATTTATTTTCCCTGTATTGCCTTGTGAACGCCATTTCCAGCTCACTCTCTGTACTGTACAGACTGCTCTGTACGTATGAAACCTGTCTAGCAGTAAGACTGTCTTTGTTGCCCATAGCAACCAATCAGATCCCATAGCAACCAACCAGAATTCAGCTTTTGTTTTTCCAGAGCAATATATGAAATGAAAGTGGAACTCTGGTTGCTATGGGCTCTGATTGGTTGCTATGAGCTGTGATTAATTGCTATGGGCTCTGATTGGTTGCTATGAGCTGTGATTAATTGCTATGGGCTCTGATTGGTTGCTATGAGCTGTGATTGGTTGCTGTGAGCTCTGATTGGTACATAAGGCCCTAACAGTCTAAATCACGTCCCCTTTTCCATTTTACAAATAAAATAAGAAAAATAAAGTTACACATATTTGCATTCGTATAAGTCCGAGCTATTAAAATATAACATCCTTTTTCCTATACACTGAACACCGTAAAAAAAAAAAAATTCAAAAAGTCCAAATTGTGGGTTTTTTTGGGTCATTTCATATACCTAAAAATTGGAAGAAAAAGTGATCGCATGTATTCCAAAATTATACCAAAAAAAAAACTACACATGAGCCTGAAAAAAATGAATACCCCTCAGGTCAGTAGGTAGAAAAACTAAAAAGTTATTGGTCACAGAAAATGGCATTTAAACAAAAAAAAAAGAAAGGGTATTAAAAAGTAAAGAGACCTCTATAAATTTGGTATTACTTGTATGATATCAGGTTGCAGAATACAGATTATACAACATTTATACCAAAAAGTGGACTCTAAACTAAACCCCTTCAAAAATGGCACAATTGTGTTTTTTTCATATTCTATTAATTTTGGGGGGTTCCCAATACATTCTATGGTACTGTGAACAGCACCATTAAAAAGTATCCTGCAAAAAACAAGCCCTCATATGTCTGTGTGGGTGGAAAAATAAAAAAGTTATAGAGGAAAAAATTAAAACAAAATTCCAAAAATTGCTGCGACCTTAAGGCGTCAAAGAAACTGGAAAACCCCTTTAAGGGGGATCTAAACTATAGTATGAACAAAGCCTAGTTTGGAGTCTTTTTTTCAAGGGGGTCTGAGGTTCGTATTAGAGGTCTGGGATCTGCATTTAAGGGCATCTAATTGGGGAGGGGAGGGGGTGTCTGTAGTCTGCATTAGTTTAAGGGTCTAAGAAAATCTAAACTCGTTTGTCTGTATTTTTTCACATGGCCGGCTCTGTTAGACTGTTGAAATCTATAATACAGGGTATCAAATTTGTCTCACCTTGCAATCCCAGGCAGCTTCAGACTCACACTGTCTGCTCAGGGTCTGCTTTGGGTGGCTCTGTAGCAGTAATTAGTATATTCATCTCCTCTATAACTAGTTGTTACAGTGAGATAAGTGTTAGATATTGAATCTGCATAAACACAGCAACACAGCTCTGAGGAGTGAAAACAAGAGCTTCTCAAAGGTAAACAATCTAATCTTGTTAGAGATAAAGACTCTGCTCAGTCCAACCATGGTGATGTCATTCCCTGCTCTCTGTCTAATCAGGAAGGGAGGACTGGATGGTAATCTAGAGACATGTGTGTGCACTCAGAGCAGATAAAATATCTCTTATCTCCTGACCAGGGGAATATAAACAGAGCAATGTATTTAGTAAAGGTCTTCATTTACCAGTCACTATGTGTTGAAAGCTAATAATTTTAATGAGAAAACTCCTTTAAGCATTAGGGTCTGCTGAAGGTGATTATATGTACTGTTTGTGATTCAAATGTATTTCTATGTAAGTGGGCCAAACATAAAACTCAAGACATTTTTTGCAGGGCACAACATGTGCAGCTTTATACAGGCAGTCCCTGACTTACACCGTTCTGACTTATGGGACATGTTGGCACTTGTAGTTCCATGTTCCACAGCAGATAGCAGCTATGGAACAACAAGTTCCAGCATGCCACAGCAGCACATGAGGTGAACAGGAGGTGAAATCTTCTAAACAGGGGCACAGACAGCACAAAAAAATGTAAAAACCCTTCCCTGCACTATTCAATAAGAAAAAGAAAACTTTTGTGCTGGAGTAACATTTGGTAAATATACCGGTTCCGACTTACATACAAATTCAACTTAAGAACAAACCTACAGTCTCTATCCCATTCGTAACCCGGGGACTGCCTGTAATTGGCCCCTTTTTGGAATCTTAATTGTTAAAAATTTCCCAGCATATGATGTTTCATTTGTATCTAGAATTACACTTTAAATAACCACCTGCTACTGATGACTATTTGCTGGCAAGGATGTCATTTGCAACCTGACGTGACTGCAGGTGCAGGGCTTGCTCAGTACTGATGAAAAGGGTGGAAAACAGGAGGTTTTTGGGGGGGGGTCAGAAAGGACCAACAAAATTTAAATTTGAGAGAAGCGAGTAACAAAGCTGACTTATCTGTAATATACTATAATATGGAATTAAACATTTATAGCTTAGTGATGAGATTATCCACTCCTAACAAAAATAAAAAAGAGCCCTAACCCAAACCTTTTTTCATCATGTTAGTCTACCATCTGCTGGCAGTATCTGTATATTGCATCACTAGTGCGAACTATAAGGAGCACATACTAGTAGCTGCCATCCAAACCTGGGCTGAGACGGGGAATAACAAGCCCCAGTTATTCTTATCTTGAATGATAAATTCTTTCCAAAATGATAAGTAGAGATGTTCTGAACTTCACAGTAATGAACGGGAGGAGGCCAGGGTTGTGTGCGGTCAAGTTGTTCCATTAGGATTTTCATTTTTTTTTAACCTCCCCCCTTGTCCCGGGGGCAATTATGGGAAACACTACAAGACCATCCACAAAGTGCTCTGTAATAGCACAATGCTTGGGTGTAATTCGTAAGGGAAAATTTTGACTTTAGAAAAAAAAACCCCCTTTTTTAGAAAAAACCCTTTCAGATCCTTATCTATTAGCCAAGCGCGTGACATAGACTCTCCTTTTTCCCTGGAGGACCCCGCCAAAATCAAATTTAAATTCACAAAAAGAATCCCTTTAATTTTTTTTTTTTTTTTTCCCCGTAAAAGGGGCGCTGAACTAAATGAAAAAAACTTTTTGGGGGGGGAATTATGAACGGGCTAAAAACTATTTTCTTTTGCATATCTTGTACCAAAAAAAGGTGTAGCCCCGTTTTATAATGTATAAAAGGTTACGCCCCAAAAATTGCCCAGGCAAGGGCAAACTTTCGAATGCACCACAGATATGCTATGCAAGACAAAAAGGCCCCCCACCGCCGATACAGCAGGTTCATAAATATTATCACTTTCTACAGTGCTCCATATTGATTTAGAACTGGCGTGTCAGCACCAAGTTTTATACATGTCGCCTTTGCTGCCCAAATTCCCCATAGATTTCAGCTACATTTAGTGGTCCTTGTAGCAAAAAGTAATGAACTTATCTTGGGAGAGCCTTTTTACAGACAGGGATTGTACTATTTGAAAAACTATTTTCTGTTTTTACTGTTTCAAGCAATAGTGAGAAGAGTTACAGAACATTGATCCTCTTTTCAATCTGAGGGGGATAAATATGGATCAGAGGCTCACACAGACACTTTCCTCATTATCCTTAATAAGGGTATGTTCACACAACGTAATTGTGTGCTGTACTTTGGGGTGTAATTGCACTGCAATGGGCCCTGCTTCAGGACATAACTGCGCTGCGATGGGGCCGTTACTTTTGGGGGATAATTTTGGGCCCCTTTGGGAAATTTGGGGATTTTTGGGGGTACTTTGGGGCTTTAAATTGCCCCCAATGGGGGCCCGGGGTAACCCCCCCCGGGGGGCTTGGGGCATAATTTTTTGCCTGCAATGGGTTTGGAACCTTGGGGCATAATTGCGCTGCAATGGGTTGTACTTCGGGGCGTAATAACGCTGCAATGGGTTGTACCTTGGGGCATAATTGCGCTGCAATGGGTTGTACTTTGGGGCATAATTGCCCTGCAATGGGCTGTACCTTGGGGCATAATTTTGGGTGAATGGGGTCGTACTTTGGGGCATAATTTGCCCTGCAATGGGCTTACCTGGGGCATAATTGCGCTCAAAAGGGCCGGGCATTGGGGCAAAATTTGCCCTGCAAAAAACGGGTTTTTACTTTGGGGGGTAATTTCCCTGCAATGGGCCGTACTTTGGGGCATAATTGCGCTGCAATGGGCCGTACTTTGGGGCATAATTGCGCTGCAATGGGTCGTACTTCGGGGCATAATTGCCCTGCAATGGCCCGTACTTCGGGGCATAATTGCCCTGCAATGGGCCGCACTTGGGGCATAATTGCCCTGCAACGGGTTGTACTTCGGGGCATAATTGCGCTGCAATGGGTTGTACTTCGGGGCAAAATTTGGGCCCCTGAAAATGGGCTGTACTTTGGGGCATAATTGCCCTGAAATGGGCCGTACTTCAGGGCATAATTGCGTTGCAATGGGCCATACTTCAGGGCGTAATTGCGCTTCAATATGCCCGAAGTCTGCCCTACAATTATGGCAAAATCATAGCACTCATTGACTACTATGATTTTAAAGTGTATTCCCTAGAACTCAAAAGGCCAAAGTTTTTTTTTTCTCCTTCAGCAGAGCCCCCCTAGCTGACCAGCAGTTATATGACAAGGTGATAGGGTGAATTCATTCATTCGTTGCTTATTGCAGGCATGTAGCAGTGCGTACTGTGCTCCTTATACACACTAATTGCCTTTAGAAGTATGGGGCTGGCCCCCAGTGCACCTGTTCCCCTTTTTCTTTTTATTGCCGGCTGTGCAGTGCGGCTTTTCAGCTGTAGTGACTGTATGTGCATGTAGATGTAGACTCTGTCCACACGACGAGTGTTTCAAGTTGCAGTCCATGCGGATTCCGACCTGAAATATTCATCTAAAACCAAAAGTAAATAATCCCCATTGACCTCAATAAAAAATATGAGTTGCAGTCCTTACAACACATATTTGTATCAGTTGGTTTTTAACCCCTTCCCGACATTGGATGTCCTCATACAACCGAGTGGGAAGTGCGTTCCCGCAAATGGACATTTGGGTACGTCCTGGCGATCGTCCGGGCTTGCAAGCGAGCGACATGGGACCGGAGGTATATTACCACTGGCCTCATTCCACATCACTCGGGGCCGGAGTGAGCTCCACTCAGGCCCATATTTCCCATTGGGCACACTAGGCAGCTGCCGGGGGCCCCCCAAATATAGGGGGGCCCTGATGGTGTGTGTTGTCCCAGAAATACAAAAAAACATACCCTGGATCCTTTGGTTGACCTTGCTTATTTAATGTTTTGTGTGTTTTTAGGATGTGCAAAAAGTTAAAGCCGATGGTGGAAGAGGGAGCTAAAGGCTCCCTGCGCTGCCAATTAGTCTTGAAGGCTGCAGGCTGTCGGTGTCCCAGAATAAGTGGCAAAAAATAATTTGGGTGTGCTTGGCTCCGGGGCATGGCCCCAAAATGTTTGATGTCATGAAATTTGGGCAGGGTCCACTGCAGTGTTATGCCCTGGGTCCATAATGCTGTTAAGACAGCTCCGGCTCCGCCTGTGGGCGTTTAACCCCTCAGCTAAGTCGCAGGCAGGAGTGAACTCCTGCTGCCTGCTCCCTTTTACCCCGCGCATGATCATGCGGCATCTGCAACGGCCCAGGGAGTGTCTTTTGGTGTCTTTTTAGATGTGTTTATTATGTTTTAGCAATTTAGGGAGTCCACAAACCTGAAAGGGGTGCCCTAAAGAAATCATAAAAAAAAGGAGAACCCCAGAGCCGTATGTCCTCATTTGGGGGCTTGTGGTTCACCCAAAATAGGGGCACTACCCCACATATGGGATATCTCTGAAAATTGAGAATATGGGGAATCAATTTGATTTGCATTTCCCGGGTACACTAAAGTTTCTTGTGAAAAATGGAAAAAATTTAAAAATTCCCAAAAAAAAAGTGAAAATTTTAAAATTTCACCCCCACTTTGTTTAAGCCCTGTGAAAACCCAAAAAGGGTTAAAACTTTCCTTAATGCGTTTTGAATACTTTTAAGGGGTGTGTTTTTTAATGGCCCCTTTTGGGGGTTTAACATGCAGCCTCAAACCCATTTGGGGCGGGGACGGGCCCTTTTAAAAAATGAAAATTCAAATTTCTTAAAAAATGTGAAAAATTAATACTAATTTCAAAAGCTCTTAACTATAAAAAAAGGACTTTTTAAATTGTGAAACCTTAAGTAGTTTTTGGGTGATGCAGATAAACATTTTGAGTGGAAAAATCCTGTCTGTCTTTATCTTTTTTTACAAAAATGGAAAATTTTAAAAAATTTTTTCACGATACTTGATTTTTTCACAATAAACGGGGGACTTTTTGGACCAAAATTTCTTTTAACTTAAAGCACAATGTGCCCGGAAAACATTTGAATCACAGGATAGGTAAAAGTGTCAAAAATTTTATTCTCACATAAGTGACACTGCAGTTTAAAAAAAGGGGGCTCTTCAAAAGGCCAAAACTGGCCCCCGACGGTAGGGGTTAAGAGCAAAAAAAAAAATTTTAGAGTCTTTATTCTTCTGTATTTCCACAGGTAAAAAAAATTTATTTGGGTCCATAGGTCAAAACATTTAGGTAAAACATGTGAAAAATTGCTCGTAGGTTGTTTGTGACGCAGGTCTGCGGCCATAACCCTATAGAGATGAATGAGGCTTGTTTTCTGACCGTAAGGTAAAATCCAACGAAAATCAGACAAATAAATAAAACTCACTTCAGAAAGTATCCATGCACATATAGAACTTGTATGAATGCACATTTTATAATTTTATCTTTAGGAGGAGGTTTAACCACAAACATGAATTCAAGATTTGATACAAGGTACCTTTGAGTAGAGTACTAGATGGGATTTTCTCAGTGTGCCAGGTGTCTACTTTTCAAAATATTTTTTTTAGCAAAATTATTATTCAGGTTTTTTTGATTGGAGGGTGCAAAAATGACTAGAACCCCTAAAAGAATTTGGGTTAAAAAAAACATAAGCTGCTAATACAGCCAGTAATAACTACCTTTATGCAACTAAATACAAATAGAATATTTCAGCTCGCCTCCACAGGGCTTATCATTTTTAAGGTAAAAAATAAAATATTTTTTTTTATTTCTGTCTGGATTTTACCATTTTCAGCAATAACTACAGTATATCGTATTCCATATTTTACAAATAATTACCTTGGTTTTATTTGGCTTCTAGCAGTTGCTAATTTGCCATTAAATGGATTTACCCCCCTTAAACTTTTTTCGTTGTTTTTTCTTTACTTTCAGTTTCTCAGTTCCTAAAATCCAGGGGTGTTTCTTCCCCTTCCCAGCTCCCGTTTTTTCCTTAATTGAAGGGGGATGATATCATCCCCCCCTTAAATGTTCATGCCGCTCCCGAGTCATGTTTTTTGTTTGAGATAAAGTGGGAGGGGATAGCACATCCCCCCCCCTCTCTGTCGGGGTCAACATTCCGTGCGTTCCTTCCCTATGAGTTTTTATTTTGAAAAGAGCTTTTGTTTACATACCCCCAACCCCTGCATTAAAGTCTAAAAATTTTCTTAAAACCCCAGAGCACTGACCTCCCCTCTCACAGCTGGGGGTTTTGTTACATTAAATTTCACCTTCTATGAACTCATCCAAGCACCACATTTTCTGTCTCCTTTTATGTTTACCCAGGAGGTTAGGCACCAAGAAAAAATTCTCTTTTTTCTGATTGCAGAAGCACTGAAAAGGTTTACTGTGAAGCTGCTGGCTGTGCAGGGGTGAAATTTTGCCGGTCCCTTTTTCTCAGTGGAGAGGGAAAAAAAAGCAACTCCCGTGGGGGAAAGGCAGCAGCCGTCGCCAATAAATAAAAGGTGGGGGGAATACGCCCGGCATTTGGGGGCAGTGTTTACAAAAAAAAAAGAAAAGGGAGACATGAAAAAAAGACAGCTTTGAAAAGGGACATCCAATTGAAATTTGTTTTTTTCCCACTGTCCCCTTATTTTTGGGGGGACCATTGAATTAATGAAAAACCCCCTTTAACTCTCATCTAGGCGGGGACACAAAACTGTAGTAAATTTTTAATTAGTATAGTATATAGGCCCCTTGAATTCCCCTATATTTTAAAAACCCCCCCCCCCAAATGTTTCTCTTACAATCAGTACCAGTTAGCTATTAAATCAGACATTTACATGCAACCTGATAGATAGTAGGAATCTGCTTACCTGCTGGGAACCAATACAGCTCCCGGAAAGTTCCACCGTTTGGTATGCCCGGGCCGAGGCCCCCAAAATTTTCACTTTGGCCTTTTTAAATTTTACAGCCTTTTATTCTTTTGGGCTCCCCGGTCAGGAAATTTTTTTTAGATGTTTTTAGGACAAGAAAAGATTTTCAAGATTTATGGACAGATCTTTCAAGGGGAAATTTTAAGTAAACTTACGAACTTCAAGAATTTTAAAGGAAAATTTATTTCAAACACTTACGTAAGTCAAGTGCCCAATTCTCGGGCATTTTCTTCCTTCTCAAGGAATAAAATATGACACTGGTCAGACCTTCTACCTCAAGATAGAGAACATTTCTAATTGCCTGAACACAGATTATGTTAAAAATGATAATACACAACAAAACTCCTCAACCCTTTTCCCCTTTAAACGCCCCTAAGGCAAAGTTCAAAAAGGCTAATTGCGGGGCTTTAAATGGCCCGCTTTTTACGCCGGGACTTCGGGAACTTCGCCAATTTCCCGCGGGGCACCAGGGCCGGCGCCCCCCGGCCCCAAAGCATTCATTATTTGGGAGCGTATTCGCCGGGGGTAGTAAAACAACATGTCCCTTATCTCCCCCCCCGGGGGGGATTCGCCGAGCGGGGAAGAAGGCATAATCCAAAATTCTCTATGAGAACTGGGGATTACCGAAATTTGACGCGAAATGGTGCGAAATATTTGGGCAAAATTTGCCCCAAATTTAAGGGCCATGTGAACATAGCCAAAAGAAAAATTTCCTTTTCAGTTTTTCATGAATGTTCACTCAACCACCCAAATTGCAGTTAGTAAAACTGTCTCATTGATCGTGAGGTTTTTTCAAGGGAGAGATACAAAATTTGGGTGATCAAAGGAAAAATAAGCTTGGGCCCCTTTGGGTGGCCTTAGGGATGGGCCCCAAGGGACTAGGCAAAAACCCGGGAAGACCCCGAACCAAAATGGACATAAAAAAATATTTTCCCTTTTTTTTATGGAAAAACGGGGTAAGCTTTCCCCAAAAAAGGCCCAAATTAAAGGGTTCCCCCCAATCAAAATGGGCAAAAACTCTTCCCGGGGCTGTGGAAAGGAAAAAATTTCCTTTTTCCTGGGTTACTCTGAAAAAAAGGGGGGGACGGGCCCCCGTTTTTTCCCCCGTTTGATCGGGGGCCCTCGGCCCTTAAAGTTTGGGGGGCCCAGATGGTTTAAAAAAAGGCCCGCTGGAAAAGGCCTTGGGGAAAAAAGCCCTTTTTATCACCATCAAAAGTTTTTTCTGTAAAAAAAACCGCCTCTTAAAAAAAAACCCCCCCAATTTCATTTTGGGTATTTAAAAAATTTCAATTTTGGCCTGTATAAAACAACCCCCAATACCCCCAGTGGTGTAAAAATTAATTTTAGGGGATCAAAATTAAAAAGTTAAAAAAAAAAAAAATGTTTTACAAATATTAAAAATAAAAAAAATATCAAAGTTCAAAACACCCCTCTTTTCGCCATTTTTGCAAAAAGAAAAAAAAAAAAAAACCATTTGGGTATCGCCCCCATCCAAAAAAAAGTTTAAATCTAAAAAAAAATAAAAAAAACCCCATTTATTTCCCCGACGCAGAAAAACCCCAAAGGAAAAATTCCAAAAGCCAAAATTGGGGGGGGTTTTTGGGCATTTCACTTCCCAAAAAAATTCCAAATTTTAAACAAAAAAGGCCCATGTATTCTGAACTTTGGGACCAAAAAACATTTCCATTTTAGGGGGTTTTTCACAGCTCAATGGCTGAAAATAAGATTAACCCAGAAGCTTTGCAACCCCTGGATTTATGCTAATGGGAAAAAAAATCAAGGGGCAGCTAATTGCTTGGGGCAAAAAGAAAAATGCAAACCAAATTAACCCTATTCCAAACCCGCATGGGAGAAAAGCCGCATATAAAAACATGGGGGTACCCCCAAGTATCTAAAATTTTTGGCACACTTTTTTTATCGCCTTATTATATGCAATTTTTAATATCCCCCGCAAAAACCCCCCCCCCTCAAAACACTGAGGGGCATTAGTGGGGTTTTATTTGGGAGTTTTGCATTGTGCAATTTTTCCCCATGGATTAAACTGGGCTTTTCTGCATTGGTGTGAATAGGGGGTTAAGTTGGGGTTCATTTTTTTATCCCTTTCTCCAAACAATTAACTGCACCTGTGATCTTTTTTTTTCCCTTAGCAAAAAATCCAGAGTTTTTAACTTCTGGGTTTTATCCCCTTTGTTAGCCATTGAGCCCGTGAACAAGCCCCCAAGAAAATGGGGTGTTTTTTTAGTAAGTAATTTTCCCATTTTTTTTTTATGTTTTTACTGGTACCAAAAAAAAGCACACTTTAGCCTGCCCAAAAAATGCCCCCTCACTCAAGTCCCTTTTGGGTTAGTACAAAAAAGTTTTTGGTTTACAAAAAGGCACCCCCGGCCCCTTTTCAAAAATTTTGGGAAAAAAGTTTTGGGAATTTTTTTTTTTAGTACCAAAAAAAAGAAAGAAAAACCATAAAGGGGTTTTTCCGGATTTTTTATTTAACCCGCAGAAAAACAGAAAAAAACATCATTTTTTTCCCGAGAGTGGGAAATTTTCCCGGGAAAAAAAAAAAACCCCAAAACTTGGAAAAATTTCGGGTTTTTTTTTACATTTTGCCCCACTTAGAATTTTTTTGTGGTTTCCCAGTATATTCTATGGTGCCGTAAATGACACCATTAGAAAGTACATCTTGTCCCGCCAAATAAAAGCCCTCATATGTCTAGGTGGAAAAATTAAGAAAAAGTTATGACTCTGGTAAGGCAGGGAGGGAAAATGAACGTGGAAAAAAAAAAAAAACTTTGGCTTTAAGGCATTAAAAACATGAAATTTTGAGGTTCTTAGTGTACATTTTTGATCAAAACTGCAAAGGCCCATCTATTACAGCAAGGCAACCTCAAAACAGATGGGAACCAACTCCAATATGCCACCTCTCTTGGTGTCCGCCCAGACCTCCACATTTCAAGGAGAGAAGATCCCATCTATAAACTGCTTTGATTAAAAAACCTGTACGGATGGGCAGAGTGCAAAACCAAAATGGGCGCCAACCACTCCCCCACGTAAACAATCTAAAATAAAATTTGATCTGCACATCCAAAATGATTTTTCAGAAAAATAAGTATAGGTGCACGCTGCCGTGGCAGCAAAAAACAGTGCAAACACAATGTTATACCTCATTTTCTGGGAGTAATCCTTCAGGGCAGGAGATGACTTTCACAGTCACTTTAATGCTGGTTTCATTTCAGGTAATAGATGTTTGTAGGGCCTTGTGGCTCAGTAGTTTGCATTGTTACCTTGTAATGCCAGGGTCCTGGGTGAAAATCTGAACAAGGACAACATGAGCATGTGGTTTGCATGTTCTCCCTGTGTTTGCAGACATGTATGGTATAAGAGATTCCATAGATGCCTAATATTTGCAGGTGCACTCAGAACTTTAATCGAGTAGAATGGAGAGTGGGACACACCTATCAGACTTTAATGGCCTGTCATAGATGTTGGAGATGGGGAACTTTAGATTGTGGGCTCTAATGGGGACAGGGAATGATGCAAGTGACACAAGTTCTGTACAGTGCTATAGAATATATCAGTCCAAAATAAATCAAAAAAATAAAGGGTAGTTTGTCATAATGCAAATGTTGAGGCTCCATTTCTCTCATAGAGAGTTTTCCCTAATTTTGCTTTGTATCAAAATTCTAAATAGCCTCTTCAGTCAAGACATTCTGCTGATTGATCTTCTTTAAAGGCTATGGACATGACATGGAAAGAATGATGACCTTTGTGTAACAATGGGATCCTGGAGACAGGAGGTGGATCCACTAGGTCACCATGGGAGAACTGGCGTAACCTACATGAGAAGCAGAGTCCAACGGGCCCCAAATCTTCAGAGGCCAGCTGGTCCTTGCTGAGGGCAACCCCCAGGTCGCTACCCGGCATAACTCCTCGCAGTGACATCCGACAAGCCATACAGCGTAGTGCAGGAGGATGAGGCTGAGCTGTAGTCTGATAACAGTCAATCGTTCAGGGCAGGCGGGAGACAAGGCAGAGTCAGGAATGTAACAGCAAGAATCAGTAACAGGAAGGCAGTCCAAAAATAACACGCAGGAGTGGCAGAACATGGTCAAACGACACCAATAACTGGCTGTGGAACATTGGGAGAGATGTACTAAAATAGTCAAGGGTCAGAGGTGGTTGGCTGGAAAAATTTGGTTGGCGCACACTTGCCCTTAAAATTAGAGGCAGCTGGTGGTCTAACAGCAGGCTGCGAACAGACAGCCGCAGCATAGGGGGAGAGAGCAGAGAGGCTTTGGAGAGCAGAGTAGAGGTGAGCTGAGGGCCAGGGAGTGTGTACAAGCACAGACCAATGCCCAGAACATGGCACAACCCATCATACATGCAGGAAAAGCTTGAAAAGCTGCATTACATTTTAATCTTTAATCTTCATTCCTTGATTCCCTCATATTCAGTTTGCAGCCTGCTCCTAGTGTCAGATTGTCTCATGTGGGACCTTCCCCCAATAATACTTGCTGGATGTAAGGTGTGTTTAGAAGTCTAGAGTTTGTGTAGAGAGAAAGCAGAACACCCAGTGCAGTCTATAGAGTTCCCCCTCCAAACTGTATTACCTATGCTTTCCTCCCTTGTGTGAGCTGCCCTTCTTGGATGTTCTCCCTCCCCCTCGTGGCTGCTATGTCTAACAATGAGAGAAGGGACAACAGAAAGCCGGTACTTTACATAGTTACATAGTTAGTACGGTTGAAAACAGACACATGTCCAAGTTCAACCAAGGGTGGAGAAAAAGTGGGTGAAGGGAGGGAGACAAGGATTTTAAGCCCAGCCTCCCCACTGGTTAATGCCCTGAAACCCACAAGGCAAGAACCAATCTGCTCCAGTGCAGACCATATCTCTGACCCCAGAGCCTCCACCAGCCAGATCCAGAATTTTACATAGCTACATACACATTAATATTCTTTAGTTCCAGGTAGGTATCTAAGCCTTTATTGAAACTCCCGACTGTTCCTGCTGTGACCAGCTCCTCAGGCGGCTATTCCACAGATTTACAGTTCTTCCAGTGAATAACGCTCTTCTCCTCTGGAGATTGAATCCTTTTCTCTCCAGCTGAAGGGAATGTCTCCTTGTCTTTTGAGGCTTTACATGAAATAATTTTTCCGCATTCTTTTTGTAGGGACCATTTATATATTTATATAAATTAATCATGTCCATTTTAATGGATTTGTTTGAGATTCTGCAGGACAGTCAACCAGATGAAGAACTTACACATATTCCAAAGCAGCAACATTTTAAGAAATTTGTAAAGAAGACAATTTTGAAAGTTGGCTAATTTTGCATTTAGGAAGCAAACAATAAAAAGGTTCAATGAAAAGGTCTTCATGTTCTTTAATGTAAATTTCTACTTTTGGAAATAATTTTGTTTTACTTCATCTAAATTGGTCCAAAATGCGATTCATTTGTTAATATGTTTAATGACACAGAGCTCATATCCATTAAACAGTAAAGTTAAATGATAAAAATCTGTCTGCCTTTAGGCACCACTAAGGGATCCCAGGATTTTACTATATATGGTATTCCCTCAAGTTACAATGACCTCCGGATACACTTGGGCACATTTATTATGGCAACTGCACCAGAATTCTGGTGAACATGCACAAAACATTTAACATTTGATTAAAACCGTTTTTCAGACATTTTTGTGCCTTGTCCAACAAACCGGATGTGACCTTGGTAAAGGGGCATTACTTAGCAGGTGACACATTGTGCCACAATTTTCTCACAATTAGTGGCATAAAGTAGGCCAAGTAATAGAAGGTTTAAACTTAGACTGTACAGTCTAAATCTGCACCAAATTCATCCCCACTAAATATGGAGCATTGTAAGACTGTCTGTTTTAAGATTACACTACCTAAGTATGAAATAGTATTGATAAATCTGCCCCAATATTTCCACCATACAATGGTCTTTCCTGGGACATCTTGAAACCACACTCCCCATACAATGTTACAGACACTGCTGATATGCGGCTCATGTGATTGATGGATGATCCAACCAATTATCAGGAACATTTTACTTGTAAAGCCTCTGTATTAAGTGCAAGGTATGCAGTATTGGTGGTCTAGTAGCGCCTCTACAGTTCAGTGTGGTACTACATGTCCTGTATTGCTCTTACATGTATCAGTGAGGTGCAGGCAGTGACTGGTGGTCTAGTAGCGCCTCTACAGTACAGTGCGGTACTACATGCCCTGTACTGCTCTTACATGTATTACTGAGGTGCATGCAGTGACTGGTGGTCTAGTAGCGCCTCTCTACAGTATAGTGCAGTACTACATGCCCTGGGCTGCTCTTACATGTATTAGTAAGGTACATGATGTAGTTGATGATCTAGTAGCTCCTCCCTACAGTTCAGTGTGGTACTGCATGTCCTGTACTGCTCTTACATTTATTAGGATAGTGCATGCAGTATTTGGAGGTATAGTAGCACCTCTCTACAATACATGCCCTGGGCTGCTCTTACATGTATTAATAAGGTGCATGATGTGGTTGATGCTCTAGTAGCACCTCTCTACAGTACAGTACTACATGTCCTGTACTGCTCTTACATGTATTAGTGAGGTGCATGCAGTGATTGGCGGCAGGGCCGGGACAAGGCATTGTGGTTCCCTAGGCAAGTAAGGTCAATAGTGCCCCCCCCCCTATGAAAATTTTAAATCCTCAGCCCTAACCGCCCGCACCCTCCCCAGCTAGGTGGACTAGAAAATAGGGCAACAAAACAGTGCTGTTACTAGAATCTATTAGGATGTATTTATATAGAATGTTTTGCATGAAAAATGCATCCAAAAAGCTATAGAGACAATTTTCTAAAGATGACTCTTCCAAATAATTCCCTTCCCACACACTGAGCACACCCGCCTTTATTCTAACCCACTCTGAACTATCTTCCCCCCCTCCTGAAAACCCCCTCCCCCACACTATTACCCACCTCTCTCACACTATTACCCCCCCCCCTCACACTAGTACCCCCCTCCCTCACACTAGCACCCCCTCCCTCACACTATTACCCCCCCTCACACTAGCACCCCCCTCCCCTCACACTAGTACCCCCCTCCCTCACACTATTACCCCTCCCTCACACTATTACCCCCCTCCCTCACACTATTACCCCCCTCCCTCACACTATTACCCCCCTCCCTCACACTATTACCCCCCTCCCTCACACTATTACCCACCTCCCTCACACTATTACCCCCCTCCCCTCACACTATTACCCCCCTCCCTCACACTAGTACCCCCCTCCCTCACACTAGTACCCCCCTCCCTCACACTATTACCCCCTCCCTCACACTATTACCCCCTCCCTCACACTATTACCCCCTCCCTCACACTATTACCCCCCTCCCCTCACACTATTACCCCCTCCCTCACACTATTACCCCCTCCCTCACACTATTACCCCCCTCTCCCCCACACTATTACCCACCGCCCCCCCCCCCCACACTATTACCCTCCCCCCTCACTATTACTCACCTCCCCCCCCACACTATTACCCACCTCCCCTCACACTATTACCCACCTCCCCCCCCACACTATTACCCACCTCCCCTCACACTATTACCCCCCCCTCCCCCACACTATCACCCACCTCCCTCACACTATTACCCGCCTCCCCCACACTATTACCCGCCTCCCCCTATTACCCGCCTCCCCTCACACTATCACCCGCCTCCCCTCACACTATCACCCACCTCCCCTCACACTATTACCCACCTCCCCCACTCTGGAGACCTTTCTCCCACACTTTATCCACACCACCCCTGTTGTTATCTCTCCTCCCACCTCACAGAAAATCACTGACAGTTTTACACTCCACTTCATAGCAGGAAGACTAACAGAATGGGGATGTGCACGGTCTTACTATGCTCCTCTCTGCAGCTCTGATCTGTCCTCCTGATGGCTGTCTCTTGTCTGGGGGGCGGAGCTCTGAATGCTTGTGATCCCGCCCGGTCACAGTGACTGCAGCTGGAGGTACGTGGCACGCCTCCCTGGTGCTCTGCAGAAGAGGGCACCACACAACAGAGGAGGGGCGGTGAATGTAGACGGGGGATGGCAGCAGCCACTGAGTGCAAAAGGTCAACACTCAGTAGCTGCTGATTAGTAACCCGAGCGGCTCTAGCACGAAATAATCAATGTGGGAATCAGTATTATGTAACAGCATTAACTGCGCCCCCTAGTGACAGGCAGAGGTAGGGCGCCCTAGGCAACCGCCTACTTTCGCCTTTGCATCGTCCCGGCCCTGATTGACGGTCTAGTAATGCCTCCCTACAGAAAAGTGCGATACTACATGTCCTGTACTGCTCTTACATTCATTAGGATAGTGCATGCAGTAATTGGAGGTCTAGTAGTGCCTCTCTACAGTACAGTGCAGTACTACATGCCCTGTACTGCTCTTACATGTATCAGTAAGGTGCATGCAGTGATTGATGATCTAGTAGCACTTCTCTACAGTACAGTGTGGTACTACATGTTCTGTATTGCTCTCAAATGTATTAGTAAAGTGTGTGCAGTGATTGGCGGTCGAGTAGCGCCTGTTTACCATACAGTGCAGTACTACATGTCCTGTACTGCTCTTACATGTATTAGTGTGGCGGTCTAGTAGCACCTATTTACCATACAGTGTGGTACTACATGTCCTGTACTGTTCTTACATATATTAGTGCAGTGCATGCAGTGATTGGTGTCCTAGTAGCGCCTCTCTAGAGTACAGTGCAGTACTACATGTCCTGTACTGCTCTTAAATGTATTAGTGAGGTGCATGCAATGATTGCGGTCTATAGCACCTCTCTAGAGTACAGTGTGATACTACATGCCTTGTACTGCTCTTACATGTATTAGTGAGGTGCATGCAGTGATGGTGGTCTAAAGCGCCTCTCTAGAGTACAGTGTGGTACTACATGTCCTGTACTACTCTTACATGTATTAGTGAGGTGTATGCAGTGATTGGTGGTCTAGTAGCACCTATTTACTATACAGTGTGGTACTACATGTCCTGTACTGCTCTTTACATGTGTGAGGATGAGCAGCTCCTCTGGATACCATTTTCTTTTTTACTGGAACATTGTGTAAAAAAACCACAAGGCCATATTTACAGCTCAATGGCTAAACTATAAACTTAACCCAGTCGTAGGCAACAGAAGCCCCAGTGCTACTTGGAAAAGATAAAACAGGTTCAGATAACTAATAAGCAAAAGCTCACACAACCATCCACTAGGGGAGCAGTTGAATGATAAAAAACTGCACATCAAATAAATATCAATTCACACCAGTATGCAAAAAAGCCACAGTATAATACATGGGGAGACTGCACAAATGCAAAACATACAGATAAAACAACCACTCAAATGCCTTCCGTGCATGAGGTGGTTGGTTGCTGGTATTATAACTGCATATAAATAAGTGATACAAAGGGTGTCATTTATACAAATACGTGTGGCGCAACATGCTGGCTTACAGCCTGTGACACCACTACTGTTCGATTGGGCGGGAGGCCCAACACTGTTGATGTGTCCCACACAAAATATTGGAGGGTTGTGTGAACTACTGCTCATTAGTTATCTGCACTTGTTTTATCATTCTCAAGTAGCACAGGGGCCTGTGTTGCGTACTACTTTGTTAAGTTTATAGTCCAGCCATTGAGCTGTAAGTATGGCCTTGTGGTTGTTTTTGAGTAAATTTTGTCCCATTTTTCAGTGATTTTTCTATGGTTAGTGTAGGGACTCACAAGATACGAGGAACTTTGACGAGGTTTGCGAGCTTATGAAAATATAGTGGCCACTGTATCAACTAATACCCTGTTTCCACAAAAATAAGATACCCCTGAAAATAAGACCTAGTGCATTTTTTTGATGCAGTTCAGAGTTTGGCGGCTGCTGCTGATGTTTGTGATGAAATCACTACAGTATATTAATACAGGTTGATTTTTTTGTTCAACAATAAATGTGAATTCTTGTTCTTAAAAAATAAGACATCCCCTAAAAATTGAGGATATATTGCAAGAGGCCAGCATCAAACAGGTATAGGACTGGAAGAGGCTTTGTGCAGCTGTAGTTTTAAAACTTAGTAGCTTTATTCAATTTCCATAAAAATATGTAACAAAAATACAAATGAAGGCACCAACCGCTACATCAGGGAACGTGCATGGATTTGCGCAAGGTCAGAACAGACCGCCGCGTTTCGGTAATGCTACCATATTCATGGTCTGATGTTCCCTTACAACGGGGTTTTATAGGGGTTCAAAGTCATGTGAGAAATCAGCAAACATTCATTAACTCCTTTGCTACTAAGAGTTTGTTATTAAAAAAAACAATAAAATAACAAAATTTTTGTAAAAATAAAAAAAAACAAAGAAAAAAATTTTGTGTAATGAGCTAGTTGGAGAATTATTGTAATTGTTAGTTTATGTAAAATTTAAGTTATTTTTTTTGACAAAAAAAAAGGAATTTAAATAAGACATAAAATTTCATTTTTAAATTTTAAAGCCAAGGTTGTCTTTTTTCCCATTAAAAAGATCCACTACCCCGGGTTTTTTAGAGTCTATCTCTCAAATTTCTCCTCTTTTTGAGGATTTATCCTCTCATACTCTATACTAAGTGATGTGTTTTCCCCCATGTTTTTCAAAAAAGTGTTTAAAAACAGGGGGACATTTTTTCGCCAGGGTGTCTTTGTGTGCACGAAATAGCTGTCGATTCTAGTTTTAAGTGTTCTAGTTGTACCCCGACATATTGTAATGTCAGGTGTTACATGCAATTAAGTACCCCAAATATCTGCTGTTGAAATTTTTATTTACTGTTGGATTTTTGTATTCTTTTTTGCTACGAAAGATCTAAATGGTCCCCGTACCCAGTAACCGAAGTTAGACAGGTGCCCCCCCCCAAATTTTTTGGATCCCTTACCCCGTAACCATTTTTTTTCTTTTTTGTTTCAGCTTTTTAGTAAAAAATTGGGGTTTTAAGTTGCCCTATTTTTGGAGCTTTTTTTGGTAAAAAATTTTACTCCCCTCTGTATCTCCGTAATCTTTTGGCGCATAGAGCATAGGTAAATATTTTTTAATAATTTCCACAATCTGGTGATATTGGGGGGAGTATGTAGTGCTAAACGTAACACCTTGAAATGATTTTTCCTGCTGGATTATATTTTGTTTTTCACGTATTAATTGTGTTCTAGAGATTTTTTCCACCTTATTTTTGCTATCATTTAATATTTTCTCTGAATATCTCATAACTCAATTTATTTACCTACCTTCTGTTTTTTTTTTAAAATTCCTGTTTTTGCTGCAGTTCCTTTTTATAGTATTTTCCCCCGGTAGGGATATTCCTGATTCATGTTCGGGTTGGCAGATGTTGAAATCAATGGATTTTTGGGGAGGCTTGCTGTAGGTTTAACAAAAATTTTTTTATGATAGGAGATCCCTCTAAAAGTGATATCCAGAAAATCAATTCTTTTTTCCCCTATTATGTGAATTTCAAATTATATGGTTTTTATTTTTTATAACCAATAAAGCCAGGGATATCCCGGGTGGTCCCTCCCTTTAAAGGAGGAGATGCCCAAAATAGCGCCATACCCCCTGTATGGGGGGGAAAAAGTGTTAGAGTCTGACAGCAGAAACAAATCCTCCCACATACCCATATATACATTAGCTAGGGAAGGGGAGAATTTAGCTCCCATCGAAGCTCCCCTAAGTTGTAAGAAAAATTGGTTGTTAAAGGAAAAAAAATTATGTGTTAACAAAAAATCCCATACCTAATTTTTTATATTTATTACAAAAGTTTTTTATTGCTTTGTTTTATAATATCTAGACGGCTTTGTGCAAGGAGTTAAGTGTTTGCTGATTGCTCACATGAGCTTTGACACCCTATAATCACATTGAAAAGGGGAAAACACAGGCCATGAATAAGGTAGCTTCCCCAAAAACGCGTCGGTCTGTTTGACCGCGCTATCCATGTGCTTTCCCCTGATGTACGGTTTTTGCCTTCATTTGTACTTTTTTTAATTTTTTTATAAAATTAAATAAAGCTACTAAGTTTTAAACTACAGCTGCAAAACCTTTTCCAGTCCTTCCCTTTTTGTGCGGGCCTCTTGAAAAATATATCCTAAAATTATCAACCCCGGTGGAAGCCCCCAGGGACCGTGATCAAGATGATTTGGGGAAAGCATTGAAAATATGGGGGGTAAGCTAAAAACATTTGTTGTTTTTGTTTTTTTGAAGATCCCCTAAAATAAGTCTTAGCTGCCTTGGGAAACAAAAAATTTAATAAAAACACTGCCTTATTTTCAGGGAAACAGGGTACCTCTTATTTGATATTTTTCCGGTATGTCATCTTTTTGTCCAAAATAAATGGGGGAGCAGAGGGTGTCAATGTTTTGTGTGGGTAACCCCTGCTTTTTTATAAAAGGTACGGTAATAAACTCCCCTGAATTGCGAATTTTGGGAAATGCATAAATTAAGTAAAAGCGGGAACATGTTTTATTCCATAGTGTTACAAAAAAAACCCCAATTTGCAACGTTTCGACCCTTTTAAATTTGGCCTTTCTCAAGCAGCAAAAATTTAAAAGTTAAAAAAGTACATATAAAATAGTATAGATAAACCACCACTTTCCATTTGAACCAATAAAAATACACACAATAATCATTAAGTGAAGAACATCTGTGCTAATAGCAGTGTATAGAATCATGTAGTGACAGACATATCTATATCTGGAAGTCATAAACCGCATCGGCTTCACCTCCAATGAGTGCGCATGCCCGGTACTACAGCCCGGAGCAAAGAATATAATGATACAATGTAACAAGTGATGGATATTGAAAAAGAATTTATATACTAATGATAACAATCTCCATAGCTGAATACAATATCGACAGCCAGAAAAGTATATATCCATAATAACTATATCCATATTATCCAACAAGCCCAAAAAAAGACTTCATTATCATAAAAAAGGGGAAGGGGGTAATTTTTTTTTTGGGGAAGCCAGTTTCGATTTTCCATAAAAAGTTTTTTTAAAATTTTTGAGTTAACTGATGACAAGGTCATTTTGAACCCAGTCAACCCAGAAAACTCTTATTTAATTATCGCTAATCCTATAGTGCTATTCATAAACAATTTATATAATATCCAGAACCTAATTAGAGAATATCTCTAATGGATTATGGAATACTCTGGGTACAGATATCCAACAATGAAAAACATTGACTTCTACTTCATTCTAATTAATTTTTGCTTTTGGGAAAAAAAAAGATATAAAAAAAAATCTCAATACTACAATTTTTTATAAAAAAATATAATTTCCCTCACATGCACATTACATAAAACAAAAACATTTTATAGACACATCCATTGCATTCCTCACTGGACCTCCACTTGCTTTGGAAGGGGGGTAGTATAGCAAGTTCACTATCTACCCATAGCTTGTGCAGAACTTTCACAACCCTTTGGGATCTCTCTAACGTACATGGTGGGAGAATAAAAGAGGACGGGGGGTTCGTTGCCTATTACTGGGTTTAGTTTATAGTGCAGCCATTGAGCTGTAAGTGTGGCCTTGTGGTTGTTTTTGAGTAAATTATGTTCCATATTTTGTGAATTTTTCCCAACTTTGTGTATAAGTACATGACCCAAAGAAGCTCCTGTCCTTGTCATAGAAATTGATTTCCAACTTTCAGCAGCTCTATCTGATGTTCTATGGGGAAGGGGCGCGCTTTTTTCGAATTAGTATCTGTTCACTTTTTTTTAAAACTTTATTTTGATTGTGCTGCTGACATTTTGGGGTTACAGAACCAATCACCAGTTTTCCATAGAGTTATGGTTTCACCATACAATGATTGTCCTGGACCCAAGTAATATTGTATGTTAAAGTGAATCTCAGGGAATATCTGATATGTTATAGGGCTCACAATTGTGTTTTATTAAACTTTCATACTTTCATTCATACTTATTCAAAATTATTTACCTGGTATGCTGTGCAGAACCAGGCAGAAAGCCCTGTCCTCCCTTCCACCTGATTCCCTGAAAACCATGTGCTGTTCATTGTTATAAAATACACATATATAAAGGTAAATATCATGTAACTTAAGGTCACCACTGTTGGTACATTAAAGGGGGGGAGTAGTGTGATATCTATCCCTATACAAGGTCCTACACTCACCCTGTTTTAAGGTAGGGTAGTCGTCCCGAAGGGTCGGCCCCCACCATCCAGGGTAAAAAACCCTATTTATAATTCTATTCAGTCCCTTTTCTTTAAAAATATACACGAGATATTGGGTCAAAATATCACTAAACAAGATTACACAGATATCTTAGAAAATTTAGTGTAAAGGCCAAGTTCAAAAAAACACAACTCCCTAAAAAATCAATAGGAGGTAAACTTATTGGGTTAAATATACTGAAAAATCAACACAACACAATGGTCACACACATATATAAGTTCAGTCATTAAGTGACCTCAATGCTGTGGATCAGGTAATATTTAATACATGGATCATAGGTGGTCTTATACACCCCGATTTTCCCAAATTAGGAAAAACCTTCCTGTATTCAAAACTGAAGCATAGATCACATGTATCATTAATATATACAACCTTCCTCTGACGCCACAGGAAAGTAAAAAAACAATTCCCCACGCGTTTCCCCCTGTCATCCACACCAGGGGTTTATCAGGGGAACAAAAATGTACCCAGATAAGGGAAAGCAGCGAGGCTCTTGCTGCTACATCTCTAGATAGTGGTCCAAGAGTTGTGTATTTTGAACTTGGCCTTTACATTATATACTAAGATATCTGTGTAATCTGTTCAGTGATATTTTGACCCTATATCTCGTGTATATTTGAAAAGAAAAGGGACTGAATAGAATTATATTAGGGTTTACCCTGGATGGTGGGGCTGACCCTTTCGGGACGACTACCCTACCTTAAAAACAGGGTGAGTGTAGGAAACCTTGTATGGGATAGATATCACACTACCCCCTTTAATGTACCAAAAGTGGTGACCTTAAGTTAAAATTTAATATTTACCTTTATTATGTGTTATTTTTATGGGGGAAATTTAATAAAAGTTATATTTTAGAGAGAGGGTTTGTAGGCCTATTTGCAGTGAATTCTTTTGTTTCCAAACTCTAAGGACTATATAGATTTTTTCAGTGATTGTGATGTTCATTGTTAACATGGTTTTGCTTCTCCCTCACTGAACGTTTCGTCACTTAGTGGGTGTTCTGAAGCCAGGCTCAGCTCAAGAACACTTCCCTATAGTGGGATTGACCCGAGCAGAGAAAGATCTGGCCGCTCTGTAGTGAGCTCACTCACACCTGCCAGTCTTTAGTTTGAAAGTGAATAGAATCCAGCAGAAGTGATAACAGGGGAAGGGGAACTGTTTGTCCTGCCCGGAGAGAGCAGTACAAAGCTGGAGGGTTTTGCACTGCTGTCATAAGGAAAATTGTATTCCTGTCTGTATATTATTTACATAGTGACTTATGAGTCCTAGCCCAAAGGAGCAGACAGAAATGCAATCATCATTATCATGACAGCACGTACAGAGCTGCAGGGATTACATACTAATGTGTAATCCAGCACATAAACTCTGGCAGTGATAACTGTGGAAGTAAGTCCTAGATTGTAACTGCATTGCAGTCTGGGAGTTGTAGGAAAGAGGTGCTGGAGAACTACTGACACTCCCACAAGCAGGAGTTTCATTGCAAAAAGTGGATCTTATTATAGATTAATAGGAGGTAAGAGAAAAAAATAAACCCATTAAGGTAGCGGAATATCTTTACTTGTCAATATAAATGCTGTTCATAGTGTTCTATGAAATCTTTTAACTCCTAGATAACCCCTTTAAGGGAAAACACCATCATATTTGCATTTAATTTAAAAAGTGTATGCTGTAAGCTCTTGCAGGCTACAAGGTATAATTTCCTTCTCTGGCTGCAGGTGATTTGGAGCTTTGTATCAGAAAAATGAAGCTCCAAAAGCTGAATAAAAATGTATTTACAAATGAATTACAAAGTAGGACCTAAAAACAACATGGTGGTAAAGCATCCCTTTAAGATTGGGCAAGTCTTTTGTACAAAATTGCTGTGGAAACTTCCATGTGTAAGAGAAGTAGAGTCTTTAGTTTTTCTATAATTCATATATCTTCCATTCTGCTGTCAAGCAATCTTTATTAATGACCAAACATATCCTTAGGATTACTTGGGCAGCAATTTTACAAAGTCACTTAATACACATTGATGTCTGCTCATAACTAATATCATCAGATCCATGTTTCAATCCATTAAGCATATTTTTACCAAAGAGCCCCAGGGCACCACTCTATGAACGTCCCTTTAACGATGGACTCGGGAACTACAAAGTGAGACTTGTATAATTAATTTAATTTGGAAATATTCCTGTTACAGAATTAATACTATCTAGAAATAGAAGCTGCAGGCGATATCTGCAGAACCTACATTAATATATAAGTGTAATTAAAACCCCCATAAAAAGAAGATTTATATAAACTGTATGAAACACACTTGCAGAAAATCCCAAAAATGGAAAATGTTAAATTGGCGGTGAGATTGGAGACATCCATCAATCGGTTGTCCCCATCTCCCTATGAATCTATCTCCAACTTTACTTCATCTCTTCCTTTTTGCAAAACTTCTCTCCATGTAGCACCGTTCTTGTGGTAATCCACTGCCTAGTGTCAAGATCTGTTTCAACATAAATGGAGACGGATTCCTGTCCTTGGAGCATGAAGAAATGAACATGCGGGCCCGCACAGCTGAAGGCTGAACCCCGCGCAGTGAACATGTTTTTGTCTGTTGCAACCATATTTGTAGCATCAAAACTCAGTTCAGAATTCAGAGCTGCCCATCAGTTCATTAGGGTAATTTGTTGTCCCTGAATGAACGTTTAGGTGATAAGGGGGAAGGACCAGTAATGCCTAATTATATGTGTTCTTTGATTGAACTATAGTAATGTGCTTAGGGAATGTTAAGGTTGGATATTTCCATAGGTGTAACTTTAGGGGAAACGAGGGAATGGTCCCCTCCACTTTTTTCTGAGTAGGGTACCCGGGGTTATGGGGGTTTAGATCGGAAGTGGTGGGAAAAGGGGGGTGGGATTGACGCCCCCCCCCTAACTTTCGCTAGTTGACGGTGGGCAGGTTATGGACCACAACTTTTTAGCCACTACAATAAAAAATTATGCCAAATGAAAGCATGAGAATACGGTAATGGGGAGGGCAAAGCACAGAGGAGGAGGAAGTTAACCCCTTCTGCCTCCTATATTTCTGTGCATCTTGGGGGACATAGTAGGTAAAAGCTTCAGTGTCGTGCGAGAGGTGAGAAGCAGCATTGATTGTAAGCAGGATCCAGCAGGTGCTGATTCACCAATCAGAACACTGCTCACAGTCCACACAATCTGTACTGGGGCTGGTAGGGATGTATCATTACATCCCCCAGCACTAATGTATAAGGGGCAGAAATCTGCTCGGCAGTCTGGTCATTGCTCGTCGGAATTCTGCGTTTTGCAAGCGACAATTTCCAACAAGCAAACAACACTGTCCGTGCTGAAAAACTCATGTTAACTCACCCTAAAGTTTGTAGTGTGTCTGTGTTTCAATATATGTAATATACAAACACACACAATTTCTGGTTTTACGCATGTTCTAATGTAGGTCTCTGGTGTCCAGTAATGCAATGTAATCTCTGGGATCATGGGGAAATAATCAGTAATATCTGGGGTAACGTGTAAAATGTAGAACTACATTCTCAGTGAGGTAACAGTGGTTTAATGTAGTAAAATTCTAGGATTCAGTATGTAATATCAATCGCGTCGAAGGGATGTTGTGTAAATAAAATCTCTTTGGTACGAATGTGTAAATGTAATCTCTGAGGATATGGTGAAATGTTAATTCGAGGCTCTGTGGTATGGTGTTTAATTAATAATCTCTGGGGTACAGGAAGTAATGTAAATTTAATCTTGGGATTCAGCGGGTAGATTAATCTCTTGGGTATGGTGTATAATTTTAATCTCATGAGTACAGTGAGTAAAGTATTTCATTCTAGGGTTCAGTATTGTATATAATACATTTTTTGGGAGTTGAATTATATTATTTCTTAGTACAATGGGCAATCTCTTTCAAAGGTTGCAGTTTTAGTAATTAATTTCTGAGTGGCTCCCATGTGTATTATAATTAATTTCTGGGTGCAGTGAGTGATGTAATTTCTAGTGTATTGTATGCCAATAAAATACATTTTGGGTACAGTATGTGACATAGAGTGAGTCCTAGAAGTACAGGTAAGATTGGGTCTTTTATTCCTCTTTCCTCATTCCTGGTTGTGTTGGTATATACATATTTAATGTGCGATTGCACAACATTTTTTATATCCATCTAGAGGGGAAATATTATAGCTGGGCTGTTTCGGTTTCATGCCAGGGCGCAATTTAGTCTCAGTCCGGCTTTAAACTTCAGTAATTAGAGAGCCGACGTCATAAACCTTATGATTGCACCAAAATGTTTGTCCATAAGGACCCTTCCGCCCAGACCTGCTGTGGGGAGCTCACAGCACTCCCTCAACCTCCTAGCTGTTTAGAAGGGGGCGGACTCTCACTGCCGGGAAGAGGAGGGCAGAGAAAGGTGAAGGGAGGGGAAAAGTGAAAAGGAAGGCGAGGGAAGCAATCTTCAATTCCCATGTGACTCACTGAGCCTTGCAAAGTGAAAAGGATTCAAGCCAAGCCAGTTTAGTTCATCTGCATACAGCTGTTTCAGGGTGTTGCTCATCATCAGTGCAGGGCAGAGCTTGCTGGCTGGCTGGGTGAGAGGCTTTTGATATAGCTTAGAAGAATTAATGAATCTTATTGGGGAAAAGCACCTTTTCGGCATGTGGAGATGTATCACCTTTTCCATTCCACTGGGTATTTGAATATTTCAAAAGGCTTCATGGGGAGAGAACTGAACTCTCTAGCACCATCTATTGGATGTAGGAATCCTAAATTCACATGTGACTCAGTGAGTCACATGTTGGATAGACAGACCCTCATCTATCCATCCTTTGAAGTAGATAAAGTCAAGGCTTCATGTCAAAAGTCACACTTGGAGATAACCTGTTACTCCCACCCTCAAAAACCAGGCCTAGTGGTTTTTCTAACAAAAAGTAATAGCCACTACTCTTAAATATGCAGTGATATGCGATACCGTGTACCAAAAGGTTCCCCACCTGCGCTCCGAAGCTGCAGGAGTTTAATAGATAGCAAAAAATAATTGGGACAGCGTAACTGTGATGGGAAGTAATAAAATCCCCTCTTTATTAGAAGTTAACGATCCATAAAATCTAAGAACATTGGGGAAGGGATGCAAAAAATCTCTCTCACAATGTTTTTGGATTTGATAGATTGTTGGAAACTAATAAAGAGGTCATTTTATTACTTCCCATCACAGTAACGCTGTCCCAAGTTTTTTGCTATCTAGTGGTTTCAGACTAGAATTTATTATATTTGGATGAACCAATATGTAGATATTGGAATAACACACTTTCTATTATACTAGAGTTAACTTTTAATTTTTTTTTCCTTTTTCTTAACACATGTTGCTTTTGCAATTTCTGACAAGGAAATTCTTATTTGTGCTCTTTTATTTCCATCGTTACTTTGGCTTGGAAAAAAAAATAGGTTTCACAAATTGCTAAAATCACAACATTTTCTTTGGAGGCTTCAAATAATCTTGTAAAACAAAAACTTGAATTTTAGTGCACTATTCATTTATTTAAAGCCTTAAAGGGGTTGTCTCGCTACAATGATTGGGTTTTAATTAAAAGATCTTTAAAAAACAAGCAGCTTTGCAATATATGTCCATTACAAATGTCCTACTGATTTTTAGTTTATCCTTGTATAGAGTGCATCAGCTCCTCAATCATTATACCATGGACCTGTTGATTTTTTCTCTCATGGCATGCCAGTGCTGGTGGATGGTCATTAGCTTCTCAATGGCACGGTCGGGTAGCACAGAGCTCCTCCTGCACAGTTTGAGGCCGACTTGTGAGGACTTCTGTAGGGAGGACCCTCTACCCCAGGCTCTGTGTCTGTGTAGCTGTGCTTGGGCGGTTCCTGGATTAACCCTGTATGGTGCCTGCTCACCTCCTGTCTCTACACAGATTGAAGGCGAGACAAGATGAGGCTGATCGTGGTCAGTACGATGTGACAGCAGTGAAGTGTGTTACTTATAATCATGATGTGTCTGTGGAGCTTTAACTATACTAATATAACGATCAGGGGCATTGAACGGTTCATTAGTAATCCTCCCTGCTCTGCTGTCTAGTGACACACCTGATTATATAATACACTTTCACAGCTTGCCCAGTTTCCTGTTGGGAGGACTGCACAGAACAGGGTTTGTTTGTTGTTGCTTGAGATGTTCCGTGAAGATTTGTATACTAACCTAGCAGGGTATAGTGAACACTTACATCCCCCTGCTCTGCTATTAGCATACTACAGCATCACAGACCTCTGGCTCCAATAGCCACTCATAGATCAGTTGTTGATTTTTGTGGTTGTTTGGGTTTCAGCCCTCTCCCACTGCTCACACTAGTGTTAACTCTGGCATAAAACCCCCCTCCCCTCTCCCTGACTTAATAGAGGTTACTCAGTGGAGGAAGGGAGGATCTGTCTGTGTGCTGAGGAGGGGGGGGAAGAGAGGAGAAGAGGCGACAAAAGCACTCCCCTCCCTGAATTCAAAAATTCTATGGTGCCACTGCCAGACACACTGAGGTAGGCTGAAAACCTATAGTTAGACAACTCCTTTAATGGGGTTTTCCTACCACAAGGACTTACTTTAAATAAGTAGGCAAAGGCCCCTATTGTGCACGTGCGTTGACTCTCTGGGATTTAAAGAGTCAGTGCACCGCTGATCGCATAATCACCACAAGCTGACCCTTTATTACCTCATTTGACCCGCAGGTCCCTGGCTATTTAGGCTACAGTGCAGTCCTTGGATCGTAAGGTACGGCATAGGCTGCACTTTTGGCCAAGAATTGCTACTGTGCTGTTCATGTTTGTTGCGGTGTCTGAACATGGTCGTATTTGGATCTGTCTTTGTGCTAATTGAATTCTGTCGCACCTGTCTGTTCTCTGCTGCGTGCGACTTGGTTCTGGCAGTCAGACCATAAGCCAGTAGTTTGATGGACAGCTGTCTGCACCACTAAGGCCGTGTTCTGGATGTCAGGGAGCCGGTCCAACCACTCTCTAAGATCCATTCTGCTTTGAGCTCATTGCTGGTGAAAGTCTTGACTAGATCTGGTGCGCATTTTACTATTGTCTATTTGGTTGCTGATATCTTGCTTCTTCCTTGCTCTCCTTTTTGCCTCACGATTTTGTACTGCATCGCTCACTCTGACTTTTGAACCAGTTTGTCCAACTTCCCATTTTTGTATTGTCTGTCTTGTCCGTTCTCTGTGTTCACGCATTCAGGGTGGGGAACTGCTGCTAAATTAGGGTCGGACAGGCAAGTAGGCAGGAACAAATTTGTGGGTCGTAGCGTCAAGGCTCATACGCTAGGCTTTGACCTTGTTTGCCTGCCACCTGCCCTGACCTTTCTGCATTGGATCTGACTACGCTTCTGTCTGACCCCTTTGTATCTCACTGCACCTCAGCCATCACCACGGTGGTCACATCAGGGATAGCGACCTGGGAGTCCCCCGCAGCAAAGACCAACTGGCCTTGCAGTGGGAGCTGGTGAAGACCAAAGGGCTTCTTAGACTCTGCTCCATAGCGTGACTCATACTATCTTCTCATGGAGACCGAGAGGATCCACTATTCTCCATTCATGCCAGTTACCAAACATATTGCTATTCTGATTTTGCTTCCCTTCAGAGCAGACAGTCCTTTATCTTTTGCTTGAGTACAAAAAGCTTCTGTAGGTTACCAACCACCTCTCTCTGCTCTAGAGCCCTGGCCGGGATAGTGATTTCAGTCCCTGTTGTGTCTTATCAGCAACACAGGAGCTTGTTTATGTTTCTTAGTGACACACTTAAACCATTTAGAGCTTGAGTGTCCTTGTGCCCTGTTCGGTAAAAACCTTCCATATAACCAATGTCTCCTTAACAGCATCAGCTGGAATATCATAGTTGAACGCTGCCAGTCACTGCTGTAGAAACCACCACAGCCTGAACTAGGAAGTGGGAGTCCCTTGGTCCTGAAGCTGGGTGTGCCTCTGTGAAAAGCATAACACGAAAGTAAGTGTGTATGAAAGGTATTGAGTGACACTCTTTGAGAGCATTTTCTGACTGATAGGTCTTAATAGAATGTTAATCACCTAATCTAAGTAAACAAACTACGATGTAGGGAAAAATGTGCCTTAAACATAACTTTTTTAATATAGATAGCTAAAAGAGGCATATTAAAGCCAAATACACTTGAACCTCTAAAACCAATATAGTATTTGGGGAACCAGTGGGTGTGTACAAATCCCTATACAGCCCTAAAGGGGAGACTATTAGCCCTGCCCTAAAAAAAAAAAAAAAGGACAATCGCCCTGATAAGGGGGGCCCGGGCGGGACCTGACCCCCAAACAACTTACCCTATCTAATCCTTTTGGGCCAATCCAACAGAAAAAGTTTCAATCCATGAAACATTTCATGTTGGGTTTGGACCAATGGGATATACATAGGGTAAGTTTTTTTGCAGGGTCAGGCTCCTGCCGGGACCCCTTACAGGCGATTGTCCTGTTTGTATATATAGGTCAGGGCTCAATATCCCCCCTTTAGGGCTTTTATAGGTTTTTGTAACACACCCACTGGTCTCCCAATACAAAATTTTTTTCTGATTCGCAGTGTTTTGCATTAATATGCCTTTTAGCTATCTAATTTAAAAGATTGTTTAAGGGCCCTTTTTTTCCCATCGTAGTTTTTTTTGCAGTGGGTTTGGAGGAAATTTTATTTCTATACCCACTACAATTGGTGGGTTTTTGGGTTTTTTTTTAATCTAATGTAAGGAACAATAGTTGAAAACGCCCATGGGCAAGAGTAGCACAGATTGTTTTGTTTTTTCCAACAATGTTTTATTTGGAAATTACAGAGATCACACAAACTGTAAAACATTATATAACAATTGTTCTTTCACATTACAACGCAGGTTATATGGCTTTAAAATACTAGAAAAATAATGTGACAGTGGTACCATCTGATGTATGTGTCACTCGGTTCTTCCAAATTGTGTCATTTTATTTTACCTTATTAGCCCCAATATACTGATTTGTTGATCAACACAACTATAAACTTAACAAGAACATTGTCGTGCAGTATCCCCTCCACCCCCAGCCCTCATACTGTAACATCCAGCTTCCCAAGATTAACCCTCAATTTTTCTAGTAGATAATATGAGGAATATTTGAAGGGTTCTATAATATCTATAATTTCCTGTTATATATCTCTTCAATAAAGTGTTTCCATTTCCTTAAAAAGTCTCCTGTCATTTTTTCTTTGTTTCTTTCCGTATCTAGTTTTTCTAGAAAAAGCAGCTGTTTTAGTGATATCCTGATGTCGCTTAAATCAGGAGGCTTCTCCTCTAACCAGTGTCTGAGTATGATCTGCTTTGCTGCTAGTAATGCCAGATGTATCCCTTTAATTTTGCATAATTTTTCTACCTCCATATCCCTGTCCGTGGGCCTAAGCACATAATGAAAAATGCAGCTCTGTGGTTCTAGGGGAATCTTAGTACCCCACACCTTATCTATGAAGTGAGTTACCTCCTCGCAAAAGTTTTGTATATGTGGGCCCTCCCATGTGTAATGCAGTAATCCCGCTTTTTGCAGGCCACACTTCGGGCAAGGTTTAAGATAGCTTCTACCTTCTTTATTTCTGTCAAAGGGGATATTGAAGGCATAGATCGCTCTATGCACAATTTTAAATTGGGTTTCCCTCCATATTTCACTTACAGTTGCTCCTTTAACTAGTTCAACTCCCTTCAAAATTTTGTCTGTGAGTTCGGGATCACTAATTCCTCTTCCCATTTCTTGAAGACCGTCATTGCTGTCCCCACAGAGGACCAAGCAAGGAGGTGATAGTAAATCTTGGATAGGGTCCCTATACCATCAGGTTTTCTCATGATATGCTGGAAGGCCTCTGTTTCCTCCAAGTTATTGGTGTTGGCCAATTTAGTCCTGACAAAATTTTTAATCTGCAAATACTGGAATATATGCCCTTTCCCCAGGTTGTATTTATTTTGCAACATTTCCCAGCTCATAAGCATGCTCCCTGGTCCCTCAAGCAGATTTTCTAGAGTAAGAATTCCCCTCTGTTTCCAAGTCTTGAACAATTTGTTCTCCTTGCCTTGCTTGAATTCTGGGAGAGACCATAGAGGTAACCATTTGGCTATATGCATGTGCCTTTTATACAGCTTTCGGATGTGTCTCCAGGTCGCCAGAGGATCTCTAAAAACTATGGAGTAAGCAGGAGAGCCTTTAGGTCCCAAGGAAGAGCCAACAGACCCTCTGCCAGGGTGTTGGAGAAGAGGCTTGTCTCGTGGAACCAGTCTAAGACATTTCACAGATTGTTTTCTGAACAAACCCTTATTTCTAATCTCATAGAATCCCTTTATTTAACATCTGTAAATCTTGATCAAGTAAGCATTAAACAATGGCATTAAGTTAGCACCGAATTTTATTCGAAGCTGTAATTAGTCACTGTATGGAGGTAATTATGTGCCACTAAATGAGGTATTCATTGAAAACTGTATGGTGACAATAATTCTCAGTAAATAGGGTATTGAACACAGTAGAGGGGCAATTATCATGCAAATGTGGTAGTTAGTTAATAATGTATGAGAGCAATAAATGTGCACTGAATGGGAGTATTTATACTAAATGATGGGTTTAATTGAGTAGTGGCATCAAATGAGCACCTTATGGGGGTATTCATTGAAACCTTAATGGTAACTTTAATTAAACATTGTATGAAGGCAATAATTGAAAAGTAAATGGGGCACTCATTGAATACTGTATGTTGGTATTAATTGAGCACTTAATGGGGTATTAATTAACCACTAAATGATGGTATGAATTAGTTGTATGGTATTGGCATTGTGAGGGGCAATAACTGATATAGTATACAGGAATTTACTGAACACTGTGAGGGAGCATTAATTAAACAATATATGGGGCATTAACTGTGCACTGAATGGCAAAATTAATTGAATAGTGTAGAGATATTTGTTAAGCGCTCAATGGGAGCACCTACTGAGCACAGTATGGCAGTATTAATTAAGCGCTTTCTAGAAGTGAGTGCATATTTTGGGAACTGCATGGGCTTTGTATGATGGTATCATCAAAACTGAAGAGTCTGAAAATCTGCATGATCCAGATAAGGTGCAGTGGGTGATTATATGTGCAACGCTCATCCAGTTAGTGGAAAGAAAGGCGCCCAAAATGTTATATATCCTCTCTAATTGGTAAGAGGGTAGATAACATGAAGAAACGTTCCAGTTTTGTTCGCCTTCTGAGAGCCATACTTTTTTTTTATTTTTCAATCTACATAGACGTATGAGGGCTTGCTTTTTTTTGCCAGACAAGATGCACCTTTTAATGGAACCATTGACTGTACTATATAATGAACTGGAAAAACGCCCCAAAAATTCCTTGTGGGGTGGAATGTGACAAAAACACAATTGCACCATTTTTGTGGTGGTTCTGTTTTTATGGCGTTCACTGTTCAGTACAAATAACATATTATCTGCATTTTGGAGGTCAGTATGATTCCAGTGATACCTAATTGTTTTTACTTAAAAAAAATGAGAACCTGAAATAAGAGCAATCCTTTAGAGAACACAAACACTGACTGTAAGTTTGTGTAACTATTTAAAGAGAACCCGTGACACCTCCGGACATGTCTGTTTTAGTAAGTCCTTGTGACCCCTGTGAAATAACAATCCTGGAGCATCTTCTGTGTTGTGCTGTTCCTCTATTGTTACTCCTAGAAATGTATTACTGAATCTGACATATGGGTGTTACCATCTCACTTTTTAAAAGGGTGTGTCCCTGCATACATTCTGATTCTGTCAGCCCTGATTGTTCAATGTCAGACTGTTTCAGTGTCTCCCACCCAACTAGTAACACCCAACTGACATATTAATAATTGTCAAGATCTACTGCAGACCACGGAGGCGCTTGTGTCTGTGCTCCCCATTCTGACCGGCACTCACTTCTGGCTAACATGCGAGTATCCATTCTCTAGGGCGTGAATGCGATACCCTTTCACCTGTGACCTCCACCTTCATAAGGACTCTTCCTCCTGTCTTCCCCACCCGATTGTTGGTGTTCCTTTGCAAGTGTTTGCTCCATTGTCTATACTCTGTGATTCACAGTTCTGAACATCTGCTATTGGACCTTAACTATTCTCTGCGTACCACCTGCCCTGATATTTCGGTTAGTGACCAAACTGCATCTCAGCCTGCATCAGGGCTCTGTACCTCGCTGCACCTTGGCTGACACCTGAAACAGCCAAGTCAGGGGTACTCACCTGGGAGTATTCTGCAGCAAAGCCCAGTCTGCCTCTGGTTAGTGCCAGGGGGCTCCTTATACTCTGCTCCCTGACAAGGTTGAAGTCAACTCTTGCAGTGATCCAGAGAATCCACCACCTGTGTCTGTGACAATAATTAATTGCTCAGAAATATAACAGGGGAACCACACAATATAAAGAACTAAGGAATGAAGCTCCAGACTTGTTACTTCATGGGGAACACAAGTATTTACTAAAATAAACTGGAAAAGACAAAGGTCTTCTTTAAAGGAGTTATCCAGGAGTTTAATGATTTCATAGAAAACTATAAACAGCATTTATATTGAAAGTAAAGATATTCCATTACCTTCAAGTGTTTCTTTTCTTTTGCCTCTTTATTCATCTATTATGAGGTCCACTTTTTGCAGTGAAACGTTCTGCTTGTGGGAAGGTTAGTAGTTCTCCAGCATCTCTTTCCTACAAGTCCTAAAATGCACTGCAATTACAATTTAGGACTACTTTGCCCTTGCCCCATAATCCTCCCAGCACTATTCAGCCTGCACACCATTATATCATCATTCCCAGACATGTAAACCTCATGCCCCTGCATCTCTGCTCCAGTTCACTTTCTGGTTGCCTGCAACAGGCTGTGTATAGTACATTGCACCAATCAGTTTGTAACTAGAGATTGGGCGAATTGATTCTAACGAAGTGGAATTCGTTTAGAATTTCAGGAAAACTTTCGGAACGGAGTCGAAGTTTGGGGTACTTCGCGTGAACGAAGTGTGCTTTTGATTGATAAATTGGCTGCGAGCACATGGCGTTACATGGGGCAAAGAACTCTGGGAGGAAGAAGGACATAGCCTGCATGACATGTGCAGAGATGAAGCCAGAGACCGGTGGGATTCTGAGACGTCACCGCACTATATAAGTCCGGGCGCGACGCTGGGAGCTCATACCGCTCTCACTGTACTGATTAGGGAAGGTGCTGCCGCGGCTGGTAATGATATCTCTTACTAAAGAACTGATTTTTATACAGCGATTTTTGGGGGGTGTCTCAGCTTGTCTCAGAGACTGCTTCTCTTAACGTTCTATTTCTGATTTTGTGGGGTATTGGATCTGAAGTCCAGTGTGCGTCCAGTGCAGCTGCATATACATTTTAATGCTATCTGCTCACAGCACATTGAATATCCAAGGGTGATCTAAGCCACTTCCTGTTGTATTCATTTAAAGAAACAGCGTTTTTACAATACAAATACCACTTCATTTTTGGCTGTTCAATTCTTTTGCGCAATTTACATCCTGGGGTTAATTAAGCGTTGTTTTTCTGCTGTGGTGACTCCAAGAAACCGTCTTTTTCACCGCCAAAAATTACAATTTTCCTGTACCATTTAAATTTACAAGCAAAGGTTAAATTACAATTTTTTCTCTTGTTGTGTAGCGTAGAAAAACACGCAATTGTAACACGATACAAAGCTAGAGTTTTCTGGCTGCTCAATTCTTGTGCACAATTTACATAAAAGGGTTAATTAAGCGTTGTTCTGCAGTTGTACTCAGTAAAAGAAACTTTGTTTTTCACCGCCACAGAAGAAATTCTGTAGCATAATTCATATCCGAAGGTTAATTAAAGGGGTTGTCTCGCTACAATGATTGGGTTTTAATTTAAAGATCTTTAAAAAACAAGCAGCTTTGCAATATATGTTCATTACAAATGTCCTACTGATTTTGAGCTAGCCCTGTTCATAGGAGTGCCTCAGCTTCTCAAATTTCTATAGCAGCCGACCTGTTGATCCTTATCTTCCTGGCTGTCAGGTCTGAATGACTCATCACCTTGAAGACAGGTCGGAGCAGAGAGCCCCTCCCCACAGAATGCTTTTGTAGTGGAGAGAGGGGGGAGGGAGGACTCGGGTTCTGTGTCCATGCCGCCTGGATTAACCCTGTGTGTGCCTGCTTCCTCCTGCTCTCTACACAGATTTAGCAGAGATGAGGCTGATCAATAGATGTGACAGCATTTACCCTGTTTGTTACTATAATCACTGTATTTTGGGCTGTAACTATGCAATAATACTATCAGATTATAACAGTTTCATGCTGTGTGACTAGGACCTCTGACGCTAACACTTTGCAGCTTTTCCTGCCATAGTTCAGAGGGTTTTTATGTTGTTCTGAGATGTGGAGAGATGTAAGCAAAGCAAGGTAGTAGACTTGCATGCCATCTTTCTGCATTACACCAGAATCATAACTCTTCTAGGCAGTGCAACACAGGTTAAACTTCTAGTCAGCAATCCCGGATAAGTTCTTAGCCTATGTGCTGAGAGGAGGGGGGAATAGGAGGCGGGATTAAGGTCAGAGAAAGCTACACGCCCCTTTTCAACGCCATTCCAGACAGAGCGAAAGCTATTAATGAACAACTCCTTTAAGCCAGTTTGTGCTTTTATCAGAAAACCAGAGTTTTTAAACGCACTAAAGTCAATTTCCTGCCCATTGTGAGCGCAATTTATATCCAAGGGTTTACCCAAGCTTCTTAGTGGGTTCATTTGGAGTCAAATACAGGGTGTGTATTTATCATATACAGATATCTTTATCAAACAGTGTCTGTACATTTTAGAACAAACAGTATGTCAGACAGAGAGGTGGCAGCTCTTCACCTGCGAGTGGCAGTGGCACAAACATTCTTGAGAGCAGGCCCAGGTCGCAGCACAGCAAGGGGACGTCGCAGCAGGGGTCACTCGGTGAGGCCACAACTGCCGCTGTCATCTAGCGGCCGTGTGTTGTTCAGCAACCCAATGGTTCTTGATTGGTTGACTAGGTCATCCACTTCCTCCCAGATGACATCTGACAACCTCAGCCAAGAGTCGGTGGGAAAGTCAGACACAACCCTTAGTTGGCATGGCCCGGGAGCGGGTCAGCGGCCCTCACCTGTCCTCAACCCGCCTCTGTCCCATCCGGTTCCCTCAGCCAGAGATCTACTATGTGGTCTGGGCTCAGTGCCACTATATAGCGAGGATGAACAATTTGAGGAGGGCAGTCAGCAGCTACTTGGCAGCGAAGAAATGGGACCAATATCCCCTGCTTCTTGCAGTAGGCGGCAAAGTATAGATGTGGAGAGTGGCATGGGAGGTCATGTTGTGAGGGGTCAGCCTCTGCATACCAAGACCGGTGATGAGGACAGCAGTGACGATGAAACACAAATAGATGATGATGTAGCCGACCGCACTTGGGAGCCGGGTGAAGCAAGGCTTCATCATAGTCAGGAGAAGAGGGCGTCAGCTTGCGCGTCAGGCAGCAGCGCAGCCAGCAAGTGGGTCGTGTGGCCGTGAGTCAGCAGGATAGCAGCAGTGTGAGGTCAGGAGCCAAGCGGCCACCGGGTAGAAAACCCGCTTCGCAGGTCCGAGAAAGTAGCAGCACAGGGGCTCAGCGAGGCAGCGGCGGCAGTAGTCACTCAGTGCGGAGCGTTGACGGTAAAATCCGATACTCGGCGGTGTGGCAGTTCTTTGCTAAGACACCGGAGGAGCCGAATATGGGTATATGTAGAATCTGTGGGCAGAAAGTGAAGCGTGGCCAGGGAGCTAATGTTGGCACCACGGCCCTGCGTCAACACATGGAGCGTCACCATCCGGTGGCCTGGGAGAAACGTGGCTCAGATGTGGTGGTCCATCCTGCCGCCGCAGCAACAGCATAAGCAGCAGCGCCCAGTGGCACGCATGCCATTGCAGCCAGTGAAGGCTCCACCACCTCTGCAGAAGGGAGCTGTTTCTCTTTGACATCATCTCCCGGTCCAGATGCTCCTGCTCCTCGCTACTCATGGCGCCAGCAGTCGTTCAGCGAGGCGATTGCAAAGAGACAACAGTATGCGTCCAACCATTCTAAGGTGCAGCAGCTGACCGTGCTCCTCTCCAAGATGTTAGTACTGCAGTCCCTTCCTTTCCAAATGGTGGACTCTGCACCATTCAGAGAACTAATGGGAGGAACATGGTGTCCGCACTGCACCGAGGAGGGATGGTCCATGCGCCCTGCATGGCGCATGTGTTCAATCTGGTTGTGAAAAGGTTCCTGAAGTCTTCCACTGATCTTCAGAACATTCTGAAAATGGCCAGGAAACTGTGCATGCACTTCATCCATTCCTACAAAGCCAGAAACACCCTTCTCGAGTCGCAGCGGCAGAACGGCCTCCCCCAACACACTCTGATATGCGATGTTTCCACCCGTTGGAATTCCAGCCTGCACATGTTGGACCGACTGTATGAACAGAGAAAGGCCATTAACGATTTTTTGATGATCCAGGCAGACAGAAGTACTCCCCTGTGTAACTTTGATGTCAGCCAGTGGCAGCTCATGCGTGACACCTGCCGTTTGTTGAGGCCATTCAAGGAGGCCACGTTATTTGTCAGTCGCCAGGACTACGGGATGAATAACGTCATTCCACTGCTTCATGTCCTGGAACAGATGCTGAAAAATCTGTCTGGGCAGGGGACTGGAGACGTGGCGACTACATCTCGCGGCCACATGAGTCCAGTGGGGACTGAAATGGAGGAGGAGGAGGACATTGGAGCAGAAGCATTGTCTGGGGAAATTAGTGGATTTTCTACCCAGGTGACAAGAGAGGAGGAGCAGGAGCAGCTGGAGGAGGTAGATGGAGATGAGGAAGACGAGGCAGATGACCCGCAAGCACCGTGGCAGTATACAGTGGAGATGGAGGCAGGAAGCCCCTCGGAGTCACTTGTGCAGATGGCCCGCAGCATGCTGATTTGCCTGGCTAGTGACAGCCGAATAGTCAGCATCCGGCAGAGGGATGACTTCTGGCTCTCCACCCTATTGGACCCTCGCTACCGGTACAAAATGGGAGCCTTTTCCCAGCTTTTGAGAGGTAGGACAAACTCAAATACTATAGGGAAATCCTCCGTAGTCAGTTGGCCGCTGCCTATGTGTGGCATCGTCCCTCCTCTGACAGGTCTGACCGGGGGGTTCCTCAGCGCTCACGTAATACTGTCGCGGCTGCTGAGGAAAGGTGGGGGGGGGGGGTAAGAGCAGTACCAGCTCCATCAGCAGCAACCTACGTCTGGAGTTACTGATGAGCAGCTTCCTTCACCCGCCTAGTGAGGAGGGCAGTTGCCAGCAGCAGGACCTGGAGCAGTCCCTGAACCAACAGGTGGTGGCCTACTTGGACAGCACTCTGCCACCTCAGTTAGAAGATCCGCTGGACTACTGGGCAGCCAAACTGGATGTGTGGCCGCAACTTGCCGAGTTTGCAGTAGAGAAGCTGTCCTGCCCAGCCAGTAGTGTGGCATCAGAGCGTGTGTTCAGTGTGGCGGGGGCCATCGTTACCCCAAGGAGAACCCGCTTGTCCACGGGAAATGTGGAATGACTGACCTTTGTCAAAATGAATCAGGCGTGGATCGGTCAGGATTTCCACACACCAATGTCTTAGGCGTCAGACTACATCAGCCATGACGCCTCACCCAAACTGTGAGAAATGAGTCTGGGTCAAACTACCTGCCTCAGCCACTATTCTGATGCCGCCACCCGCCTGATGCCACACATCTGCTACCAGTTTCTCCATCTGCCACCAACCATCTTTACCAGGGACTGGTATTGCCACCCATCTCCACACTCAGTCATTGTGCCACTTTATGACCTCATGCTGCTGCTGCTGTTGCTGGTGCCGTGCCCTCCACACTATGTCATTGTGCCACTCTCTGACCTCATGCTTTTGCTCCTGCCGCCGTCACCTCCACTCTCTGTCATTGTGCCACTCTGTGGCCTACTCCAGTTTTTACCACCTCCAGAATGACATTGTGCCACTGCCTGATCTCATACTGCTGCCGCCGTGACCTCCACACTGTGTCATTGTTCCAGTCTGTGACCTATTCCTGGTTTTGACACCTCCAGAATGTCATTGTGCCACTGTCTGACCTCATGCTGCTGTGGCTGCCGCCGTCACCTCCACACTGTGTCACTGATGTTGCCACCTAAGCCCTCAGCTTGTTTTTTTCCAGCTTTCACTGGTATGACTTTATCAGGCTACATTCCTGCTTCAGTTTTTTGGTCAGTTTTGCCCTCTTAAGTGCCCAGGGAATTTTATAGTGAAGCGATTCTAATAGCGGCGGCAGTCATCTGGGTGTCATACTAAAACACAACATTGTATGAAGAGCAAATCAAGCTCCGTCTACATATTTAAGCATGGCACAACGTTCTACAAAACCCTGCAGGCTCTGTGCAGCCTGGAAATAGCTGCTTTTTAACGCGATTCATCCCGAAGCAATTCAGACCGAAACAAATTTTGTCGGAAAATTCGGCGAAGTGACCGAATCTAATTTTTGAGAAATTCGCCCATCTCTATTTGTAACATGGTAAAAAAAAAAAACATTCTTTCCTCATCTTATAATATCTATAATACATGTACAAATATATATATTTAGGTTTATATATTTCTATGTATGTGCTGCACTTTCCACACAGCAGGTACACAGCTATCCCATCATTGTACCTCTGTTTGCTTTGGGGAATGTTGCAGTGGGGCCAGGGTGGTCCAAAAATAAAAAAAATATATATATATATATATATATATATATTTATCTAGCTGTCCCACATTGCTACTGCTCCAAAGCAATATGCTCCTCTTGACTTCTAGATGCTCGTCCTGATGCTTTGGAGAGGCTCGTGCTCTCTACTGTAAGTGAATGGACACAAGCCTCTCCTCTGTATTGGAATAAAAACCTAGAAGTTAAAAGGATTGGATCCTTGGGAGCTTCAGACCCGCAGCGGCGGAGGACAGCTAGCAAAGTATCAAGTTTTCTTTTTTAGACCACCCTGACCACAATGAAGTATATATTTTTTTTAATGGACAACCCCTTTCATCATACTGGCCAACTTTTGGAAGTGTCCTTCAGGGAGATTTTGAATTGCAGCTTGCCACCTTGATGGTTGGAGTGGACCACACACACTGTTTTACATGACACGACCTCTTTTGCATAAAACCACACCCCCTTGTCACATCCGTGTAACAATTTTGGAGTAAAAGCTGATAAGGGGATCAGGTATCGTTCAGCTTTACTGGACGTTGGATCTCCTAACCAGCATCCAAGCTGGGCAACACCACATCAATCAGCTTTCCTTCAAAGCCCAGCTACAATGTGGTCCCTATGCATCAAGTGATTTCAGAGCAGCATCTCATGACGTTTTACCCTGGCACCACCACTATTTAAAGAGCAACCCGCAGCGAGTAAAAAAAAATAAAAGTCCTCAGATGTATAGAGTGGTTTAGCTGCCATATAGCCTGAGGCTAAAACCGACCAAACATTGTCAACTTGTGCCTATGTTTGGTCCCTTTTCAGCCATATATGCTGCACTAGTGCATATAGTGCGTGGCGCATTTTTAATGCATTTTTATGCAAGGTTTTTGCTCTGACTATTAATTTGTATGGCTGGAAACCTCATCCAAAACCTTATTAAAAACCTCTTCCGAACAAGCGCGTTTCAGGCAAGGTTTTGATGCTGTTTTGGGTGCTGAAAAATCAATGTCCAAACAGCATCCAAATAAGCCGTGTGAACATACCCTAATAGGCTGCCCAAGAGTGTATCCTAAAAGTTACCAGTACTTGATATAACTGGTAGAAATAAAATACCGGCACTGGCCCCCTGGCAGTAAAACTGTCCCTGCCGGGGGTTTACCAGATTGGTGGCAAACCTACCATAGCAGGAGATTTACCAACTCTTCAGGGAGACCGGGAGGACTCCCCCTTTTCAGGGACAATCAGGGAGAGTTGGTAAGTATGTGTTTAATAAGTAACCTCCATTGCATTCAGTTGCAAATTAGTTGCATGTTACAATATTCTACACAGCTGCAACAATGTGTCATTTTATGTGAACCATCTATGTACTACAAGGGAGGAAATCCCCCTGCAGCGCACAGTCCAGAACAAACAGAGGCAAGTGCAAGCAGCAGGTCCAGTTTTTCTAGCAGAGCTGCCGTTGAAGTCACCGCTGTTTAAAAGTTACCTCCTTAGCACCTGACTAGGAAGTTCTTAAGGAAATACTTGTGCTTTCTGTCAGAATTTGCTTCTGGAATGCAGAATTCTGGGTAACGTAGTCTTATGCTGAATAATACATTGTTATTACATGCCCTGATTTGCATAAATCAGGATGTAACCTATACCTCTCTATCCCAGGTCAAAATCTTGCAGGCTTTTATATCTATATCTGCGGCTGCAGCAAAGGAGAGGGGGGAGGAATACGCTTTTAAAACTAAAAGTACTACAGCTCCCATAATCCTCTGCTGCAGGCTCCCAAGCTTGCTCTATGCAGGTTGCTCATAGAAGCTGATGGAAAGCAGAAAAGAAATCTCTGCTCTGTGAGAATAACGAAGACATCTGCTTCCTGCAGGAATAATGTGTGGAGGGCTCTACCGCTGAGGCCATGGCTGTGGAGGGTGAGTGGCCAACATGACTGGCATTATTGGCTGCAGGCTGCATGGTGGCAGCAGCTGGCATCTGTGGTGAAGGGCATGACGTCATGGCATTGTAGTACTGGTCATCTGCCAATCACTGCTCTGTACTGTGACGTCATTAGGATGGGGGTGGGGGATGCTGCTGGCTGTGACTACATACATAGACAGGTGCAGCGGTTGCTGCAGAGTACGGCTGTGTGTAGCAGAGCTGAGTGTGTCATGACACCAAGGCTGAATCGCACTCAGGATGGGGAGAAAAATTTTATACACATTGACATGTTGCATCACACTGTGACGCATCACCATTAACCAGTTCCTGACTGGGCCATTTATCCCTCTTACTGACAAGGAACATTTTCTTTAGTACATATGGGTTTCACTGTTATATCGCTTCCTTGCACTATTCTACTACGGGATATGTAGGGCTTTATTTTTATGTAATTTTTAGATTAGGTTTTTTTTTTCCTAATATTTGGTAAAATAGTTACATGTAGAGTTAGGTACATATATAGACTTCAATAGAAAATCCACCCAGTAGTCTACACTTAGTGGATTTTCAGCTGGATGGATTTTCATACCACCGGCATTTTGCAAAAAAAAATCAGAATATGCACAATCCAGGTGTGCTGATCAATGGTTAAGGGGGATGGGTGAATACGCAAACCGCGAACAGAACGACCTACAAAACTATTGAAAAGATGCTAAAACACAGTCTGGATTTTTGAAACAGAATACGACCAGCATTTTACACTTGTTGTGTGCCCTTACATTGTTAGTTTGGTTGAAAAAAAGACACATTTCCGTCAGGTTCAACCAGGGTGGAGAAAGATGTGGATGAAGAGCAGGGTTGTCCAACTCATTTTCACCAAGGGCCACATCAGCATTATGATTGCCCCCAAAGGGCCTTGGAGAGTGGCTGGGTAGGGCTGTCAGAGTTCTTCCACCATCTATGAGTTGCTGAACAGAGCGGTGTGGAGGTGCATGCTGGAGACCTGATTACAAGATGGTGCCCACTTCCCTGTGCTGGCGCCGACACCTCTGCCAAATGCTGGCTGCATTCTCCAGAGAGGGTAGAGATCTGGTCCTTCTGCATCTGGAGATTGTCCATCTCTGCTGTGTCTAAGCTCACATAAAATGACAGAGTGGCACGGATTTGGCCCCCGGACCTAGAGTTTGACACGTGGTCTAGAGGAAAGAAGGTTTCTACGTAAACATAGAAAGGGTTCTTTCTGTAAGACAGTGAGACTTTGGAACTCTCGCCGGGAACTTGTATGGTAAATTCAAAAAGGGTCTGGATGCATTTTAGATTTAAAATATAACAAGTTATAGTGACCAGGATTCTAGGGAAGGGTCTGGTTTTCTAGATGTGATAATAGAACAAATTATAGTGACCCGGGTTCTGGAGAAGGGTCTGGATAATTTCAGATGTAAAAAATAAATTTAGGACCGGGGTTCTGGGGAAGGGTTGGATGCCTTTTTTAGATTTAATAAATAACAGTTTAGTGACGGGATTCTGGAGAAGGGTCTGGATACATTTCTAGATGTAATAATAGAACAAGTTATAGTGACCCGGACTCTGGGAGAAGGGTCTGGATACATTTTTTAGATGTAATAATATAAACAAGTTATAGTGACCGGGATTCTGGAGAAGGGTTGGATACATTTCTAGATGTAATATAGAAACAAGTTATAGTGACCAGGATTCTGGAGAAGGGTCTGGATACATTTCTAGATGTTTAAAATATAAATTATAGTGAACCGGGATTCTGGAGAGAGGTCTTGGATTGCATTTCTAGATGTAATAGTTTTAACAAGTTATAGTGACCGGGATTTTGGAGAGGGTTGGATACATTTCTAGATGTAATAATATAATAAGTTATAGTGACCGGGATTTGGAGAAGGGTCTGGATACATTTCTAGATGTAATTTAAAAGAACAAGTTATAGTGACCAGGATTCTGGAGAAGCGTTGTTGATCCAAGGATTTATTCTGATTACCAGATTGCAGTAGGGAAGGAATTTTTTCGGCTAGTTCACACGGCTGATTGCCAGCGTAATTGCGGGGACGGATTTCGAGACGCAGTTACGCCATCTGCTGAGCAGCGGGGGACGGGGGGGTGGCCGGCCGCTCTCCGGCCCCATAGACATTCATTATTCACGGCGCGTACACGCCATAAATAATTGACATGTCACTTTCTCCCCGCTCTGCATATTCGCCGAGCGGGGAGAGGAGACGGAATCCATAGTTGTCTATGCGAACTATGGATTAACGTAATGAGAGAGACGGATTTCAGCCGTACTGCAGCGCAAATACGGCGCGCAGTGCGGCTGAAATCAGTGCCCGAATCAGCCGTGTGAACAAGCCCTTTCCCTAAAATCAGGACAATTGGCTTCTACCTCATGGGGGTTTTTGCCTTCCTCTGGATCAACACTATAGCACAATAGGCTGAACTGGATGGACGTCTGTCTTTTGTTAGCCTTAGGCCATGTCCCCACGGCAAGGGTTTTCGGCCGGTTTTTCAGACGGTTTGCGGTTTTTCGGGACCGGCCTGAAAAAGCGGCTGAAATGAGCACAATTGTGCTCTATGGAAAAACCGTCGGACGGTTTTGCCGCCGGCGGTCTTGGCGGCAAAACATTGTAGAAGCACAATCTTCGCCCGGTTTTTGGACGGAATCTGTGCTTCTCAATGGGGAGGGGGGAGGGGCTCTTCTCCGTCATGGGCGGAAGAAAAAGCCGCCCTCCCCGCGGCCGTGGGGACGGCCGCAAAACAGGACAAATACCGGTCGGCAAACCATCCGGTATTTGTCCACTGCCGTGTGGACGCGCCCTTAGAAACTATGTAAGGCTGTTATGGTGTACATTTAGCCAGTACACTGGGGAAGCTTCCGACGTATACACTAAATGTATCCATAGGATTAAATAGTCCATAGATAAACTTTTGGATTCAGTTTGGTTCGTATACTTTACGTCTGTATGCCACACAAAAAAAAGTATAGAGTAAGAAGCCTGTCGCTATTATATACAATGGTGTTCAGAAAGAAAACTGGGACCCTATATGGTGCCGTATGCCACTTCTTGGTATCCGTCAGAGGCATGCATTTAACAAATAGGTTGTGGTGTGTACATTAACCGGAAGCCAGAAGGAGATGTGTCCCAAGCCTAACTTAGAGCAGAGTGACTTGTAAGGGCTTGTTCACACGGCGTTTTCACTCCGTGTTAAATGGGCTTTTTAGATCCGTCTTGGGGACCGACAGGACAGACCCAGAGACGGATCTTACCAATTAGCAGTGAGATTATCACTGCGGGCTATGAGGAATACGCAGCGCCGTTCACATGAGAGGTCGCTGCTGCGTGTTTCCATAGCGCCGCTCGGGTCCGTCTTTGAAAGAATTGCGTGTCTTTGCATAGCATTGCTTCCCGACTGAGCCTTTTTTTTTTGTCACCTTTGTTTTTCCCTCCTTGCCTTCCCAGAGACATAACTTTTTTATTTTTCCACCTACATAGACATATGAGGGCTTTTATTTTGCGGGACAAGATGTATTTTCTATTAGTATTATTCATATTACCATAGAATATGCTGAGAAACCACAAAAAAATTCTAAGTGGGCAAAATGTGAAAAAAAACTTGTGGCATGTTTGCGGGAGTTTTGTTTTTACGGTGTTCAATCTTTGGTTAAAATTATATGTTCTATGTATTATACAGGTTGATATGCATCCGCCAATAACAAACATGTACGCTTTCTGTTATATTTTTGTACTGTAAAAAAATTCCAAACATTTTCTATTGTTGCAATTTGACCACGGCGCCATTTTTTTGTAATCGATAACTTTTGTACTTATACCTACGGACTTGAGTGAGGGGGCATGTTTTGCAGGCTGAAGTGTACTTTGTACTGCTAGCAGTTTGGAGTACATGCAACTTTTTAAATTAAATTTATTCCTATTTTTAGAGGATATGATCGGACTTTATTGGAGGTGGCGACTCCAAATATGTGTAACTTTTTCATTATTTAATTTTTTTATTTGTACTTTTAATTTCTTTTATTGTTTTTTTACAATTTTAAACATTTTTATTTTTTTTTTACTTTAACTTTGAGTCCCCCTAGGGTGCCTCACCACCAGGGGGCGTGATCATTTCTACAGCCTAATGCATTGTACAGGCACTGCATTAGGGTGTACCAATACAGCGGTTTTCCAACTTCCTGCCTGGGGCTGGATGTGGGGAAATCGAAAACATGGTGGCGATGGAAGCCTTTACAGGGCTTCCAGCTGCCATGTTCAACAATCAGGACACAGCGATCTCACCGCTGATGTCCTGATCACAGTGAGGAACGGTGCACGACACTGTTGCTCATTGATTTAGAAGCTGCGGCCGTCTAAGGGTTTAAACACATTATGGCAGCAGCCCCCTCCTGCACTGTAACCCCCGGGTGTTAGCTGCGATCCCGCAACGAAGCCTCTTACCAGCATTAGGGCGTACTAATACATCCAATGCCGATAAGGGGTTAATGTGAACCCCTTAAAAGGGTTGTCTTACTACAAAGATTAGCTCTCAACATGTAGGGAAGGTTAAATCAAGAGGTTTTCCAAATACAATTCTCTTTTGATTCTTCCATAGTCAGGAGATAAGAGAGATTTTATCTGCTCTGAGTGCACACAGGTTTCTCTGTTACCGACCTGCCCGCCCCTTCTCTCTCTGCTCTTTGTCTTAACTGACAACAGGGAGTGACATCACCACAGGTCTACAATACATGAAAACAACTTTGAGATTCTTAGTTCACATGTTTTGATAAAAAAATGCTTAAGCCACCCCCGGCTACAAGCGGGATCTCAAAGCGGGTGGTCCTACGCTATTTTTACTTCTCACTTGAGTAAAATTCAGACTTCTTACCTGGGTAAACAGACCTCCATAATCCAGAGAGAAAAATAAAAAAAGCACCAACCTTCCAAGCATACTGCACTGATCTAACTAACTGTGGAAGTGGGTGGGGTTCATGAAACCAAAATGGAGGCATCCCTTCCTCCCTATATAAATTAAAAGCAAAATATGCCAAATGCAACGTATACTTCTGCACAAAAAAACATTTCTGAAAAACACAATGTGAACCTGGGTGCCACTGGCTTGGTTGCGGCATATATATACACGCATTCCAATACCAGTGGCACACCATCAGCTAAAAGGGCTAACAAACAATACATGGAAACCTCTAAAGGTTGGCACACAGGACTGCTGGATGTCTGAGAACAGTGTGCTACCTCTAATAAAGAAAGGAAACTAATTACTTTTGATTGTTTACTTTGAGCTCTGAAGCCCTTTACACTATCTACTACACTATCTCCTGCTCTCATGTCAGTGCAACTAGAAGAGCTATGGAGCTGATATGCTAATCACTGCTAATCACTGACAGCCTAACCAGAAAGAGACAGGAAGCATGGATCTAAAGCTGTTTGTGGCTCAGTCAAACAGCAGGGTGAGATAATCTCAGGCCTGAAAAAGCCATAAAAGCAGTCATAACTATTTTCTTTTTTCAGTGACGCAGCTACATGGGGCCTTGCTTTAGGCTGGAGAAGTTGTATGTGTTTGGCGTAGTTTGAGGATGCATATAAATTACTGTGAGATTTACATAAAATAAATTTGGTCTGGTGAAAAAAAAAGCCTTTTAGGGGCCGTTCACACGGCTTATTGCAGGGACGGATTGCAGCCGTATTGTGCGCCATACTGCGCTGCAATGCGGCTGGAATCCGTCCCAGCCATTACGGTAATCCACAGTTCTCATAGACAACTGTGGATTCCGTCTCTCCTCCCCGCTCGGCGAATACGCCGCGGGGGGAGAAAGTGACATGTTCATTATCCCAGCGGGATACGCGCCGTGGGAAATCCGTCCCGCAATTACGGCTTGGATAAGCCGTGTGAACCGGGCCCTGCATTTGTTATTTTTAATTTTTTTACACCATTCATGTTTCACAATAAATAACCGGTTAAATCAGTTCTACAGGCTAAACCTAATGTGCGTATGTTTCTTTTTGTATGCTTTGTTTGCACAATTATTTATTATTTTTAAATATTTTTCTCTTCACTTTTTTTTATATGATTTTTTTTTCTATCCCACAAAGGGTTAACAACTTTTAAACTTTAATATTCACTTATACTGTATTACATTATGTTCTGGCTGCTGTTAGTACAACACAAAATGTGCCCTTACAGTAGGCTAACTAATAGCCCTGAGGCTACTCTAGTGAAACCCAGTGACCCAGTCGGGCAGAGGAATCAAGAGACGGTGGGCGGTCGTTAAAGGGTTAAAAACAGACAGGATGAGGCCACGACTAGAGACAACTATGATCCCAGACCTAACCCTTTAGATGCCGTTGCAAACTGTCCCCAATCGCTCAAGATCATAGAGTGGCAAATCATTAGCATGGCAGCTATGGGCTTAAAGGGGTTGTCTCCCCTCAGAGTTTCATAGATGCATCCTGTCACTTCCTGGTCAGACTGTCTGTAATTAGCATACGAGCTCTGTGCATACACTCCATTTATTAAAGGGGTTTTGCCACGAAGTAAAATTGACGTGGGAAGCTTGCAAATTAAATAATAAACATTTTCACCATTCATTATTATTAAAAATTCTGGACCGTTTTTGTTTTAGCTGCTCCTTTAGTGATCCATTGTTTACAGCTCGTCTCCAGGGGATACGACCAGGACTGAGGAGCTCTCAGCCCTGGTCGCACATGCCCAGACATAACCTCTTCCTCTCAGACAGCTACTGAGTGTTGAACCCCAGGTGCTGTCATTGTACTCCCGTCCTCTGTACTCCTTAGTAATTAGTCAAACAGTGCAAATAAAAGTAAAAAGAAACCTCAATGAGGTCTGTGCATTAATAAAGAGGAAAACAATCCACAGGTTTGGTTCCTGCAGGGATGTGAACAGAGGACCCTTGTGTCGGGAGGTAAAAAGCATTACCTCTAAGCTACAGTGTAGCTACTTGTACCTCTGTAAGATAAACAGACCTTTCTTTGACTAGAGAGAGGAAAGGTCTGGTGATGTCATCCTGCTGGGTCACATGATATGCAATTCAAACAAATCACACACGCCCCCTTCTAAGCACACAGAGCTGAAACACTGTATGCAGGAGGTATGAAATGAGATCGTGGCAAAACCCCTTTAAACGCCGTGTTTTCAGTCTCCTAATTAGCTTAGACTAGCTTAGAAGCTTCTCTGAAACTGCTAGCAGGAGATTTATCTAAAGTAAATAGCAGACAAATGGACAAGTGGAGAGAGTAAATCAGATCTTGGGGGAATACCTGCGTCGATTTGTATCCGGTCGACAGGACAACTGGGCCGAGCTGCTTTCATGGGCCGAGTTCTCCTACAACCATCGGGTCTCTGATGCTACAGGTGTTTCTCCATTCTTGTGGTCTATGGTCGTCACCCACGCCCTCCCCTCCCCTTGGCTACGGCTTCCAAGGTTCTCGCTGTGGACAACCAAGTTCGGCATATGAAGGCCGTTTGGTGGGAGACCCGACACGCTCACTCCAGGCTTCGGCCCGCATGAAGACCCAGGCTGACAAGAGAAGGAGACCTTGTCCTACATTCCTCCCAGGAGAAAAGGTGTGGCTCTCTTCCAGATACGTACGCTTCAAGATTCCCAGCTATAAATTGGGCCCGCGGTTTCTGGGGCCCTTCAGAGTACTTCGGCAGCCGAACCCGGTGTCCTATAAGCTCTGTCTACCCCCGTCTCTGTGGATTCCGAATGCCTTCCACGTCTCCCTCCTAAAGCCCCTGGTCTTGAACCGGTTCTCTCAGAGAAGTGCGTCTCCATCTCCGGTGGTAGAGTCTTCTGATGTGTTTGAAGTAAAGGACATCTTGGCCATGAAGACCGTCAGGGGAAAAGCAGTTCTTTCTTGTCGATTTGGGAAAAGGCTTCGGCCCGAGGAGAAGCGGCAACCGGAATCTAACATTTTGAACCAAGATCTTATTTGCAGGTTTCTTCAGCCTAAGAAGAAGGAGAGATCTAAGGGGGGGTTACTGTAGCGGGCAGCGCCGCGCTCCGGCCCGCGGGCGCACCCTTGCCCTCTCCCCTGTGTGCCTGCCGGGGACGGGTAGCGCCACTGGCCGCAGGAAGAGCAGCGGGCGCACTCGCCCTCTGTACTCACCACTCCACGTGCCTGTTCCGTCCACGTCCTCAGCCGGCCGGGGCACGCGCGCCCGCTCCCTAGGTCGTGCGCGCGCTTCTTCTTGTAAATTGAAACGGCCAGTGCACCGGTTATTGGCTAATTGCCAGGCGCTGCCCCTATATATTGGTTCGACCCACAGTGCTTCCCTGCTGGATCTATGTTGCCTCGTGCCCTAGAAAAAGCGTTCTATAGTGTGTCCTTGCCGTGTACCAGACCTCTTGCTACGTTTCTCGACTCCGAATCTCTGCCGCCTGCCCTGACCTTCCTGCCTGTCCACGACTATGATTCTTGGTTTTCCAATTCTGTACCTCGCTGCCCCTGGGCTGCCACCAAGCCCGCCGGTCAGAGGTAGCGACCTGGTAAAAATCCCGCCGCAGCAAGTCCATCCCGCTTTGCGGCGGGCTCTGGTGAAAACCGGGACCTACTTAGACTCCGCTCCCTGGCGCGGTAGTTGCCATCGCTTGCGGTGGTCCAGTGGATCCACTACCTAGCCATTACAGATACAAGCCTCTGTTCTCCATACAGCAGTACCATAATTTTTCTTATTTTTTCTGCACTTTTGATATTGGTGCACTGTCCTGCAATATGTTGTTATTGCAGAACAGTACACAAGTGATCATGCCCCTTAGTGGTAAATTGCCCAAATGGGAGTCTGTGACAGAGGCTCCAATGCGGATGTGATTGGGGCCTTACCTGTATGTTAGAAATGCAGCAGAGCTGACAAAGATGTCATAACCGGTGCATAGAAAAATATGAGCAGTTGATAATGTAAATAGGGAAGACTGTTGAAAACTGATTAGCTGCAGGAGGGACCTGCTTAACCTCTCCTTGGCACCGGGTTTAAGCAATGTCCCCATTTACTTGTCATTACAATTGTACTGTTGCATATAGATGTAGCAGAGCTTAGTTTGTCATCTGACACAACCCAACTGACCTTTGCTATAAATATTTCTGTATAAATATTGTACTTCACTATATCTAGCTAGAGCAGGGCTGAATTTGTCAGTTAAAAAAAATGTACTTCAGGCAAAACAGAAACACCAGGTTTTTCCAGAAATGTTGCTGCTCCTCCTTTCCCTGTTGTCAATACCAGCCCTATTCTGAAGGTAACAATGCCCTTCTCTACCTGCAGCCATTCCTTGTCGCCTGCGATTCAACTTGTTTCCCCATACTGCTTTCCTACAATAGAAGACAAGACCAATGTAATTAATGTAATGCTTGGTTTCCTACACTGCAAGTCAATGTAATTAAGACAAACTAGTTTACTAAAGTTATTCACATATGTTCCAGCAGTCTTGGATGGTTTGAATTCTCAAAAGAGTTAGCTACGAGTCAGTCATGCATGTGAATGAGTAGGGTGGCCGTCCTCCTCATACAGTTCTATAGGAGCTTGTGTGTGTGCTCGGCTATATTTGGAAGATCCCATAGAAGTAAATGGAGAGGACAGCCACAAGTGACACCCTATTCACATGCATGGCCGGCTCGCAGCTAGCTGGGAGCAGCCAGTGCAGGTGATTTTACCTCATGGTAAAATCCCTTTAAATGTTACAGGTAACTGGGATATAACGGGTATCTAACTGCTCTTTCCAGGAGCCCCTGTTACTTCACTTAGGACCAAATTCCCTTGTTAGTTCCTGACCTCTGGGACACTGACCACATGTAGTTTCTTATTAATTTAGTAAAGCAAATAGAATAGAAATTATTTATTCAATTGCAAATAAAACCCAGGTGGATCCAAAGAGTATAACAGTTTGATCAAAAAGTCAGATAAGACACCATATAAAAAGGAAAACTCTCAGCTACCACACGCCGCACAAAGATTGTTGTTAATTGTCCCAAGCCCATTTTTGGTCTTAAAAAACGCTCAACTCCTTTGTTTCAAAGAGATATAAACTGAACGTGCCAATTGCAACAATGGGGTCCCATTTTGCTGCAAACTCAGATTGGTGTATTGAAACTAAGCGCAGACTACTTCTTTAAAAAAATAAAGTTTTTTAACTCAACAGGCGAATTGCGCGTTTCGTGTGATGCGGACTTTTCAGGTTCAACCTGATGCTCATAAAGAGACTCTTCAGGTACTTTTACACGGAGAGTTTTTCGGTTAGTTTTTTGTGAAGAAATATACAGCATTAACTGATGTGCCTTTCTGCACAAAAAACGCACCAAAAATGCTCCGTGTGAAAACGCCCTTTGGGTTCAAGGTATGAAAGGTCCATTCTTTTTTTGCATATCTGCATTGATTAGGTGCAACATACCCAACATGGACATTTTAATATCTAAATTGCACTACTTCAATTAAATCAATGTAGACTCTAATAATGTGCAATTGGAAACCAGACAGACACTTTGTGAATCAATATAGTAAATTTAATAATGCTAAAGTTTTTCCCATGTCAAAAAGGGGGATATTTAAAGGGGTTTCCCACAACTTTTAAATACCTCCCTACCACCTCCCACTGTACGAAAATAGAAAAAGAACCCATATTTACCACTCCCATCAACAACGTTCCAGTGCTGCAAGAGCTTCAATGTTCCTCCCGATTCCTCACTGATGATGTCACGTTCATATATCACATGATGCTGCAGCCAATCTCTGGCTCTCGGTCACCACAGAAGTCTATGTTTGGGGCTATGCATCATTGACCCATGAATGGGGACGTCATCAGCGAAGCTCAGAAAGCTTTGGAATATTGGTGATGGGAGAGGTAAGTATGAGTTAATTTTCTACTTTAGCACAGTGGGTGGAGGTAGATAGGTTTTTAAAAACTTCTTTAAAAAGAGAAAAAAGGTGGGGTTTTGGAGTGATTTTTGGGATTTTTTTTGTATTGCTGATTTCCTCGGTAGCTGATATATTACAGGAGTACAATCAATAAGTGCCTAATAAGTGGATATAGAGGACTGGTTTTATTCAAGTGCTGGATAGTTGCAATTTTTGGCATTTTTGTTGCTGCTATGAAAGCCAACAGGGAGGGATTTAATGTATTGAAATAGTAAGGACAAGATCTGCTGAGATGTGGACACAGCATATCATTCTCTTACATGTCATGTACACATACCTGACAACAAGGAGAGATCCTAATAAACTGAAATGCAGGGTGGATAAAAATCAATGTTTTTTTTAAAAAAATCAAAAAAATCAAAAAAATCTGATTTTTTTCAATAAACTGCTTTTTGAGGAAAATATTTTACCATTCCCAAAAGGGTTTTTCCATTTGAGTAAAGCTGGTTGTTTAACTACTAGAATAAGGCTGTATATGTGTAACATTCACAAATGCCATGCTCTTCCCGAGGTTTCTGTAGGATTAGTGGGCAGTTTCTCTCCTATATTATCACAGACCTCGCTTTATTACCAGTTCTCAAAACTGAATTGACTCCGCAGAGGTCCCAGCTCTTCACAGCAAAAATGTTACAACATGAACAGAGTTGAGAAAAAGACCTTAATCCTATTGTTCTACAAACCTTGAATACAGAATCAACCCCTTCAGTGCCAAGTCCAAGAAGTTTGACAATATGTTTTGAGTTTTGGATATAGATCTGCACAAACAAAAAGAATGTGAAACTAAGTGTGAGGAGGAGGAAGGGCAAGAAGACAAGAAAATGAAAGTGAAACTTTGAGACAATACGCAGCATAGCCACAGACGACAAGTCTGGATCGTTTTGTGTACAATCTGAGGTTTATTACATTCTTTCCTTTTAATGGGAGCAGGCCATAAAAGAGACCCAGTTTGGGAATATTTTTTAAAGAAGCTCCTTCGCCCATCGGTAAGGCAGGCATGCTGCAAAATGCAAACGATGCAACAAAGAGATGCAAGGCCTGGTTGGCGCGAATGAGGCAACATCATGAGAAAATGCGGTGATGAAGATGACCAAAGAAAACACTTCTTTAACAGCAGGATCTTTAGGTTGGTAAACATTTTTATTGAATCCTATTTCTAAAGACTGAACTGTCATGGTGAGAAAAATTATATTTTCTTATTATTACTGCATGTTACTGTCATTTGTACAGTTATGATGAAGAAAACAAATTTCCTTTGGGCAGGGGCAGTGATGTGTTGTGTACAATAAGCAAATTGTATAAACAATAAAATAACAGCATTGACTTTTTTTTTTAGGGGAATTCAGGATTCTGGAAACTATCCACCTCCAAGATCACCATCATCCTGTTCTAAAAGTTCAGAGTTATCCATCCAGGATAGTGCTTCATTAGCAGCAGCCTCATCATCAGACACCCACAGCCACATATCACCATCACCCAAAAGGAAAAAAAAACCTTTACCTCCCGGGAAACCCCCATGATAGGTTTGTGATAAGAACTAGCAGATTAGAAAAAGAGTTGATTGATGAAAAAATTGCCCGGTTTATTTATGCAACAAACTCTTCTTTCGTCTGACTGAGAACCACATTTCATTAATTTGGTTCAGTCACTGAGACCAGGATACAGTCCACCAGCAGAGCTGATGTTGCAGGGAAACTGCTGGATCAAGTGTATGAAGAGAAAAAGGAGCAATGTTGCAACAGCTCTGGAGGGTAAAATTGTTAACTTTAAATATTGATGGGTGGAGTAATGTCCCAATGATCCTATTGTATGTGCTTGTATAACAACAGAAGAAGGTAAAAGTCTTCCTTGCACAAACAACTGATACGTCAGGAAATGCACACACAGCAGAATACTTACAAGAAGTGGCAGTAAAAGCTATAACGACAAAGTGAAAAAAAATTCAAAAAGTCTATACGCATTTGGTCACTGACAATGCTGCAAACGTAATCCAAGATGAGAAGAGATTTAGAAAGGCAGGGAGGGAATACAAAGCTGCAAAAAACATATGGTTGCAGTGCTCATTTGCTGCACCTCTTAGCCAAAGACTTAAGTGTTCCAGAAAAAAAGGCTAATGTTTGTTGAAATTGCTAAATACTTCCGTAATTAAACATTTTGCTGCAGCAAACTCTGAAAAGGATGGGTGGAACCAAGCTAACGCTCCCACAAAATGTTAGAGGAACTCTGTGGTGGACTGTTTACATAACAAAACTGGCCTATTGATGAACTTTTTGAAGAAATCGAGATAAAATAGATGGCCTGTCCGGCCAAAAACCTCAACATTGGGCTTAAGAGAAATTGAACATAATGCCGAGCTTCCCGAAAAACCCCTCTCTCAAGCTTTAAACAAAATACAGAAAAATAGCTGTTTATTGCGGATGCTGTTGAAATTTGGAAGGAACTGAGTGAAAACTTAAAAACAGAACTAAAATGGACAGAAATTTAAATTACAAGCAGTAAACAAACGAATGGGACAAGCACTGACTCCAGCTCATTTTTGGCAATATTTAAACCAATATCAGGGTAAAACCTAAAATGCTGAGGAAGAGGAGTTAGCTATGACTTTGGGGATCCAGCAATATCCATCTTTAATGCCAACTATAATAAACTTCAGAGCTAAGGGGGAACCATTCAAGAAATATATGTTTGCTGAAATATTTTTAAGGAAGGTCACACCAGTAAAAATGGGAAGTCACTTAAGCGCTTGGATTTAGAGGACTGTTCAAATAATGATTTCACTTTTAACGAAGTAGCTTCTTCTGCAGGCGTTGAAAGAAATTCTCTTCCTTTTGGACTCATTCATTTCTAAATTGAGAAATCGGTTGGGACCCAATAAAGCAGGAAAGCTTGTTTTTTTTCCAGATTATGATTAGGAACAAAGAAGAAGATGATGATGAAGATGACGAAAGTGAGTACAGAGGACAGCAGGGACAGTAGTATTTAAGTTTTTCATGTGTCGGCTGGGCTGACAGTCTAAGTTTCTTAAAAATATATATAAAATTTTGTTTAGCCAAATTAGTTAACAAACATGGATGTTTGTTTAAGCAAATAAAACTTATGCTGTAATGTTGTTATTGTTTTAGTTGAATAAATCTATTTAAAGTGTCATGAAGGTCAGGATTATTCTTCTCCTTCCTAAATACAACAGAACAGTGGTGTCCAAATATGAAAGATTTAAACCCCTTAAACTGGGGAGAAAAAAGTAATATAAAAAGTGATTCTAAAAATCTTCATCTACTTGCATGTTAAAATAGCAAGAACTAGTTTAGGTAGAAACTTTGATTTAAATCAAGCCTTACTGACTAGTGATTTAAATCGTGATTTAAATCAGTTAGATTTAAATCAAATCCATCCTGGTGAAATGTAAAGTACTGTATATTAGAGGGTTGTAGCACCACAATGATTACTCATTACATTATGACCAACCTTTATTTACATCAAACTTTAAAACTCGTGACATGTTGAATTGTTCACTGTGATTGTTTCCAGTCCATCAGCTACAGGTTGTTATGTGTATACTCTAACCTTGCCATATAGTATATTTATACTTACAATTGTCATTCTAGGTTTTTATTGCTTAGAGCAAAGCTGAACACTTTATGCAATATATTTGGCCAAACGCTTCATGATAAGGCTCCATTGATATGAGACTGCATGCAAATCATGATAAAATTATGGTCGTAACACAAATCTCGGTTGTTCCTAGTGCTAAGCAGGTGACTAGAAAAGATGCTGAGCAATCATGGTAACAGTGCATTTTCAGTACTGATCTATGATGGTCACCTGCTCAGCTTTGCCTGTATGCAAAAAATTATAGTACAATTAGTTTGATCTGCATCATATGCAGTGGGAGGCAGCTGTATTGTACATCTGGACTCCCAGTGCAGCTTCTGGGATTTGGGATAGTTGTGATTATGGCCATTTGAACAGGGCTGTGGAGTCGGAGTCCGTGTCCATTTTGGTGCAGTCGTTATAAAATGGACCGACTCCTAAAATATATAATAAATTGGTGCAGTTAGTTCAATGCGGTGCCAAGAGCAAGAGGAATTGTGTCTTGCCATCCTCTTGCTCCCATATCTTCAGCCTTATCAGATGGAAAGTTAAATTTTGAAAATTTCAAGGCCATGGAGCAGGCAAAGCGTTATTGCAGGGGAAAAAAGTTTGCTCCCATAGCAAACAGATTGACCAGATTTCAGCAATTGTTCATCAAAACTGACTGCTTGAGGCAATTCCTCTATACCCTGACATTGTTACAGATGTTGCCCATTTGGTCACCGCTTTGCCAGCAACCCAAGTTAGTGTAGAGAGGCCGTTCTCTAGCCTGGATTTAATGAGATCAGATGTGAGGTAATCTATGAAGGATCTGATGGAGGCGATACTATTTCTCAGAACAAAATCATAGACTCAACAAATGGTATTCAGTACGTTTTTGTTGAAAAGTGCATTTTCCCACTTACTGTATCATTTTGCAGATTTAGAATTTATTAAAGCTTTTTGTGTTCTAAAGTTGTATCCAAGAAATAAATTTTACACTGACGAGCAAAATGTAACAATGTTTTGAACTTTTGACCCTCAGTCTCCGTCTCTCACCATCCACTACAGCTTTAAACATGAGACTACCATAGTTTTATAGACAGTCATTTTGGCTATCTAATACATAAATTTGACTTGCAGTTATTTAGCATATGCTTAGTTATGCAGAGTCTTGTCATATAACTGCATTGTTACTGTTTTGCTCCTGTGTGGAATTTGTCTTTTTCTTCTTATTACTACAAATTACTACCTGTTCTCACATTCCCTAGTAGCTCAGTGTGTTATTAGGCTGATTCCCAAGCGAAAGGTCACTGGTTCGAGCAGCCATGGAAGATTTCCCAAGAAAAGAGAAACTGCATCATCCAGCTCATCAATAGCGTCTCTTGGCCAAGAAAATTGTCAAACTGCATTATGTGAGGCCATGACAGATGAAAGAATATGAAATGTCTGTCCATCCATTCCAAAGCCAAGAGGTGGACGTCCAGGCAAAATGTCAACAAATTGGCTCATAAAAAGGTCTATCAGTTCTAATGTGACCCACACAGCAGTGGAGGCAGCTCCTAGGCTTCATAAGAGTGAGATCACAGACGTCCATGCAATGGAGTTTGCAAAAAAATACAAAAAGTGGACAGAAGAAGATTGGAAACAGGTGATTTGGAGTGATAACATGAAAGTCAATAGACCAGGAACTGATGGGACAAATGGATTTGGAAAAATAGAGCAATCAGATGGAGAAATTGAAAGAACTGTCAAGTTTGGGGAGGAGCCCATTTATATAGGGTTTTAAGAAAAGGCATTGGTATTAAAGGATTATGGTGACTCTGTTTATATATGGGATATCCAGAAGATAGCCTGGATATATAGGTTATATAAGAGGAGAGAAAGTGAGCTCTGTTAATGGGGTTTATAAAGAGGGAGAAAGGGTGAGCTCTGTGATATAAAGGGGTTTTATTTGGAGGAGAGAACTGAGCTTGGAAAATAGGGGTTTATGATAGAGGAGAGAGGGTGAGCTTGATATAAGGGTTATTAAGAGGGAGGAAGCTGTGTTATGTCATTCTAAAGACGAATGCTATCTAGAAATTCAAAAAAATCAGGGATGATTATTTGCTGCGGATAAGGGGAGGCAGTTTTTGGGTTTTTCGATAAAGCACTCTTTTTGGGGGAAAATTTTAAAGATGTTACAGGATTCTAAAATTATCTGTTCTTTAAAAGAAATCCCACTAATTTAATTTAAAAGGGGTATTTCGGATTTGTAAATAAAGGGGTTTCTTTTGGTATTTTCTCCAAGCAACAGCCGAGCATCTGTAAGAGAACCCGTGTGCCCAATTTTTCCCTTCCCTGCCCAAGTTTATAAGGGGGTTTTTCCCCCCCCCTTCCGTCCCATTTGGTGGGTATAGGCTCCCTGAACGAGTTGCTGGGCTTATGGGGTTAGACCATATCTTACACCCTTGGTAAACAATTAACAGGTTACCTCGTGATACGTAACACCTTATCAATATGTATAGAGCACTTACCTTGGGAATTCTCAATATAGTTGGTTGTAATGCGTGTGGTGGGATTTGTATACTGCATGCCGCATGACACCACTCTTTCTTGTCTGAATTTACCACCTGAGCAAATACAGCGATATATCCCATGACAAGCGGGGTTTATGTTGTGGGGAAAGTGGTTTTTTGTATATCTTCTCTCGCACAATTACTTTTTGTTTGTTGGTACCTACTATTTACTAAAACGGGGTGCCCCCTATGGGAGCACGTTTCCTCTCCTTCCCTGGCCGGCATTTTTATGTCGGTCTGGGAGGAGAGGTATATTTTTTCTGAGTCTAGCTCCTTCCCCCCACACATCATCTGGTATGGAAGATACATTGATGATCTTCTGATGGTGTGTGGGGGGATGGCTCAACAAGCCATACAGTTTGTGGAGAGCTTTAATGATTACATGAAATGAATTTTAAAAATTCCTTCCACTTACTTTACTTTCCACAACAATCAGTACTATAATCCTTTCTAGATGTGACTCTAACAGGTTTGCCCAGAGGGAGAGGGGATGTAATTAAAATTGTACCAATAGAAAACCGACTGTCCGCAACTCTTTGTTGCGTTCAGATTCTTGGTCATCCTGGGCATGTGTGTGGACAAACATCCATTATGGGGAATTGGTGCCGCGGTGAAGAGATGTTGTACAGATGATTTCACTGTAACCGATTAGAGGAAGCAAAAACCTGTGTTTGGTTGCGAGAATGTACCTATACACCCTACCATAATCAGGAGGAAAAATGGAATAAAATGCGTAAAGGGTCCAGAGAAATCTCTGTTTGGCAAGGTTGTCCCAAAGATGATCTGCTCTAATGATTCTAATTACTTTCTCCACTACGTACTGTCTACATTTTAGAGGTTAATTTCATATTTCATTAAAAATCATCTTCCTTACTGTAAACTTAATCAAGAGTTACAAAGAATCTGGGCAATGTAACACCACGGTATGTACCACAAAGAACACCCACTTTGGGTTCCCTGCTTATCAACCTAGCTTTTCTCTTATTCCACCCCTTCCACAAAGAAATTAGAAAAGAATTTGGCTTAGCGCAACGGGTTTTACAGTTGTGGACGGAACACACAGTGAAACAGCCTGCATGTATGTTTTCTAAACCAAAACATTTGATCCTTTGTTGTAACCCTAAAAACGGTTTACAATATCAAAACAGTTTATTAACTGTAACAATAAATTGTAAATTTTACCCTTATGCCTGTAACTCTTGCAAGCTCCAATATGTGTGTTGCACTACGGGGCCACTCTAAAAGATAAGATTAAGGGACATCTCTCTGACTCGCTGAGGAGGCGACCTATTTAAGGTTCAAGCGTATCTAAAGCATTTTCAAGAGGTGCACGGGGGGTGACTTGACATTCATTCAGTTTTTGTGCAGTTTAGAGAAAGTGACACAGGCACCCGAGGGCGGAGGATCTCTTTCGGAAGCTTCTTAGCCCGGGGGATCCAAGTGGATTTTTAAATTAGGTCGAGAAATTCCCGGAGGTCTAAATGTCCTAAAAAGATATATCTTATCACTACTGATCTGTTATAAGCCTAATTATATTTAATATTGAATAGGCACTATGTTTTTTAGGTTTAGTTTCTGTGTGTTTAAGGCTTTTACATTTGTCATATTATGTAGAGGATCCACATCATGAGGGGAGTTTTTTTCTTTCCCCTTGGGGCATGTGGACCATTAGTGGATGTTATATATATAGCCAGCATTACGGTTTCTAACATAAGGTGACACAATTAAGGGATTTAGTTCAGAAACGCGTCGGTCTCAGTGGCTTAATCATGGTGCCATATATGCGTTTAGAAAGCACCACCATCCTCCATGTTTTGTATTTTAAAGAGTTGGGAAAAAAATAAAGTTATTGGGAGTTTTTCATTCCTACGTCCGGTGTCTTGGTGAAAGATGGCATTTTTTCTCTAATTACTGGCCTGAACCTCTTATAACCTGCATCAGCCTCAAATTAATAAGTGCCAGTAAGGCAATATGATTTGGAACCATCATTTTAATTTGAACTGGACATTGAATATCCCCCAAACCTACATGACCCCAGATTTAAAAAGTGCCAGAAAAGGAGTCTTTCTAACACCCATTTTAGTTGAATGACATTGACTTATATCTGTCCTGTACCGCAGAATGACATAACCTGTCTGATCCCACAGATATAAAAAAGTGCCGGAAATAGGAGTCTTTCAACACCATTTTAGTTTCACGGACATTGACTATACCTGTCCTTTATCACAGTATGACTATTAAACCTGTCTGGACACAAAGATTAAAAAGTGCTGGGAATAAGGAAGTCTTTCAACCACCATTTGAGTTTCATGGACATTGATCTATACCTGTCCTGTACCAACTGGATGACCATTTAAAACCTTGTCTGACCCACAGTTAAAAAGTTGACGAAAGAGAGGAAAATGGGAGTCTTTGAACCAACATTTTAGTTGGAACTGGACCATTGACTAGTACTGTCCTGTTACCACGTATGACCATTAAACCTGTCTGACCCATAGATTAAAAAGTGCCGGAAAGGAAAATAGGAGTCTTTCAACCACCATTATAGTCTTCACTGGACATTGAGTATTCCTGTCCTGGGACACGGCATGAGCCCCAAAACCATACATGACCCCCAGATTTAAAAAGTGCCGGAAAAAAGGAGTCTTTAAAACCACAATTTTAGTTTCACTGGACATTGACTTATACCTGTCTGGGCCACAGCATGGAGCCCCAAACCTGCATGACCCCACCCAGCCCAGATTTAAAAAAAGTGCTGACAAAAAGGGAGTCTTTCAAACCACCATTTTAGCTATTCACTGGACATTGACTAATCTGTCATGGGCCACCAGCTGAGCCCTAAAACCTGCTGAACCCAGATTAAAAAGTGCCGGAAAAAAAAAAGGGAGTCTTTTCAACCCACCATTTTAGTTTCATGGACATTGACTATACCTGTCCTGTAACACAGGCTTGCCCCTAAACCTGTATTGACCTACAGTCAATGGCACTATGTATTTTGTACAGTGACTGTCATTATATATTTTTGGTTAATGACCATTTGTTTTTTACAGAATGTATTTAGGGATAGTTCTATTTATTGTTTTACATTTATTTCATTTTGCTTTTTTTTTTCCAAGGTGTGATTAAATAAAACTACACCCTCCTGCAGTTCTGTTAAAGGTTTTTTTTTTACCATGTAGATGTGTTAATTAGTCCACCGCACACCACATAGAGTAATAAAAATGTCCTATGACCCAAAAAACATTCTTAGTTTAGAAGACATTTTGCAATCCTGGCTCTAAGAGTGATTCAGCATATCAATTCAATGGTTTAATTTTTTACTCCAAATACTTTTCACGCGATTAGGGACAGACTCTCCTGGAGATATTGATGCGGACCCCATAGATGGACTCCAGCCACAGAAATTTTTAAGCCTCATAATTGTGCAATTTGTGTCCTGTCCAGGGTCCTTTTGTCACTACTTTTTTTTAACCTCACGAAAATCACCTCCTTTTTCCAAAATCAGATTTTTTAGAGAAATTCTGAAGCTCTCTTGATTGCCCAATGGTGAGAGCCAGTGTCTGCCGTCAGCCATTGTTAACACGGTGGTCCAGCTGCTAGGGCACAGACTTAACGTGGGTGCGTGGGTGAGCGCCAAGGGCTGGTCTTTTCTGTCATCCTATTAACACGCAGGTTCAGCTGCACACGAGCCGGGTTACAGTGGGTGCGGTTGAGAGCCCAGCTGTGTGTCCGTCATCTATTACACGGGTTAAATATAAATACTGCCCTTATGACGCAGCAACGAAAACAGTCATGCTGAAGCAGAGTGCGGAAGCGGAAGTGTGGAAGGTATGACCTCCAGGCCTTCCTCAGTACACAGTCAAGACCTGGGTAGCGGCTCTTGCCCCTCCGTATGAGTGCGGGACCAATTGAGCTCTCTTGGAAATATGCTGGTGGATGACGTTCCTGTTCCACTCCAGGGTTTGCCCTTTTTCTTGGGCAATTTTTACTTTTTTTTCATTTTTACTCAACGTGCTGGAGGAAATGGTCTCTGTTCTTTGTTCTATGTCGTGCTCCATTACTCCAGGTCCCCTGAACTATACCTACATTCTGGGTAAGTATTCCTGTACCTCCCTTGTAAATTCAAAGGAATATTTGTACAGATATTTTGTTTACATGGCAAGTTTTTTGTTGTTTAAATTCTAGAAGGAAAACTGATTTTTTAAAATAGGATGGAATCCCACCAAATCTTTGTTTCTCTTTTTTTAATTGTATTTAAATGGGTTTGTTAACTTACAGGATGCTAGCTAGCGGTGTTTTAAGATCTTGCAAAAACAGTCATTTTGCAATATGTGTACCATTAACAGTGTACTACCATTCTGTTTTCTGACAGCACCATCACCCCTTGAGCCAACTCTTGACAATTGTTTGAAGAAACAAATGTATGTTAGAAACCCATTTTTTACAATAAGGACATGTAGTCTAGCTGCATGTCCAGCAAAAATGGACACCCAAAAATTCAAAAACATGACTCTTGAGCCACTTTTTGACAATTTTTGAAGAACAAATGTCTGTTAGATAAACTTTTTTCTATATCTGGTCTGTAGCATAGCTGCATGTCACAGCCAAATATCCCCCAAAGATTCAAAACATGACCCTTGAGCCACTCTATGACAATTGTGAAGAACAAATGTCTGTTAGAAGAAAAACCAATTTTTTAAATTAGGACCGTAGTCTAGCTTGCATTTCACAGCAAAATGCCCCAAAAAAAAATCCATAACATGACCCTTGTAGCCAACTTTTGACAATTAGTGGAAGAACAAATGTCTGTTAGAAACAAAAAATTTTTTATAAATAGGACCTGTTAGTTTTGCTGCATTTCTAAGCAACATGGACCCTCAAATAATTATTAAAAAAATGACTTCTCAGCCACTGTTTTTAAAAAATTTGTGAGGGAAGAAATGCCACTTAAAAGCCACATTTCTGTTCCAATGGACCATGATTATTGCTGTTATATCACAGCACCATGACCACAAAAAAATATAAAAATGACTCCACAGCACTGTTAAAATTGTGAGGGAGAATGAAATGCCACTTAAAATGCCACATTTCTGTTCCAAGGACCATGATTATAGCTGTATCTCACAAGCACCATGTCACAAAAAAATTATAAAAATGATCTCCACAGCCACTGTTAAAATTTGTGAGGGAGGAAATGCCACTTAAAAGGCCACATTTTCTGTTCCAAAGGACCATGATTATAGCGTATCTACAGCAAAGCATGGACCCCAAAACCATTTGACAATGCGAAATAAATTCTAAAGATGAAGTGAGATAAATGGAAAACGGTTTTGGTCATGAAACCTTGCTGTCTTTTACAGTCTCCTCACTGCAAAAACCAGCAGAATGAACTTTTGGGACCGAGAATAAAAATTGCCAGTAAGAAATGATCATTTTAAAAAAAAGTTTTCTAAGAGGATCATTTCTTTTTGATGACGAGGGGATGTGAAGTAGACCGGCAACTAATCGGTTGACCTCGGCATTGAGTGGCCACAACGATCATTCAGAGATCATGCGCTGATTCATTCTTGATGAATGTCAATTGATCCACATTATCTGTGGATGCCGGATTGCGTTTGTCTGCAATGAATCCTCCAGCTGTGATGAAGGTTTTACCGCTCAGATATGTCGCTGGCTGCTGCCTTGTGGGCAGGGACAACACCTCTATGGCGTGGCGAACCGTGCTCGGGCCATTCATCCATTTTTGGATACCCAGTAGTCTATTGGGTCCGGCACCACATACAAAAACATCGGTTGTTGAGACGCAGATAGTTGTGCTTCCATGATCTTAAGCTTGTTTTGTGTGTTGTATGTGTGCCCTGCATTGCATGCGTTGGTGAGGTGGTAAATAAAGATTGCCAGAGTCACCCATTTGGCTTCTGCAACCTTGCCTGCTGCTGCCCTTACGGCTACTTGGCACTCTACTGTGGTCACGTCGCTGGACGTGTCTTGTTCCACGTGAAATTTGAAGAAACGGTGAAGCAGACCAACAGATGTGCTCAGTTGATCATCAGCAAGAAAGGTCTCCATTTCCTGCAAATTTTACCTCTCTATTGGGTGGGTTGGAAGGAAGTTTTCTGAGTTATGTTTTGTACCGGGGGGATCCAGGAGGGTGTCCACCCAGTACTGTTGTTCTTTGATGGACCTTAATGCGAGGATCATGTTGGAGGGAATTGGAGCATCCAAGCACTTCATGTGAGAGATGGAGCCTTGATTTTCCCAAGCATCTGGGTCGAGGGGGCACTAGCAAAACGGAAATCTTCCTCATCTTCCTCCTACGCCTCCAAAATTCGCGCCCACCTCTTTCCAAAAGCAGGGGACTTTCGGTTAACGTCGGTGTCTAGGAATACCTCCTCTCCTCCTCCTCCGCTTTCATCCGGCCACTGCTTCAACACGGACCTGACTTGCCTCTGATGATGCCACCCTGAGAGTGAGGGCACGCCTTGCATTACCCCTGGACTCCGAACCACTGCCTACTGAAGACCGATTAATAAAATTGTGAAACTGGTCGGGCCTTGTGGATTCGACGGAGAGAGGAGAAAGGCTCCGGTTATGTCCGACCTTCGGTGTCCGTCCTCCTCCTCCGTCGGCTGGGTTGGGGACCTGATGTTTCAGAGTGTCAATGATCGTTCCGAACTAAGATCCCACAATGCTCATGATGACAAGGGCCATGTCCGGCACTGACCATTTTGGTGGCTTCTTCAAAAACTGGCAAGGTTGGGTTTGCAGAGGCTCTTTCACCTGCATCCACTTCGGGTGGTCAACACTAAGTGAGGTTCCGCCACCGCTGCCTCGTCAGGCACTTGTGTCACTTCGTACTGGTAAGGGCATTGTGCTGCTTGCCACCAATGATTGGAGGATGTGGAGGTTGGAATTCCAGAGTGTTGCCACGTCAACAATGAGACCGTTGACGGGGTGAGGGCGATCTTAAGGGCTGGGCAAGCAGTTTCTCGACGTATATCGCACACCACCTTGCTGGAACAAGGTTCTTGTAACCCAGCCAGCGCTCGGTCTCGTTTGCGGAGAGCCGTCCACAGTCCTGTACCTGGTGTGGGTGGTCGGATCTCCTAGACAGGATTCATTTCAACATGGCCTGGGATTTCTCTGGGCCCGTGAGGCCACAGAGGACCTTGGGGGTGTATAGGAAAACCTGCACCATCCCTATGGTTTTTTGGAGTGCGTGCGCCCGTGGCCTGATTGAGCAACGTCTCCACCAGAGACATTCCACCTGCTCTCCCAGTGAGCTGTCACAGAGATTTATAGCGGCCTTGGCCGTGCTTTCTAGTCCATGTGTCGGTGGTTCAGATGGACTTTTCCCGGGACACAGAATGCAGGACAACACGCTTTTGAAATTTTAGATGACACAGTGGCTGGCCAGGCAGGGCGCCTTTTTGGAAAAGAAAATGCCTGCTCGGCATTGGTATTGGGGGCAGGCATAGGGCCATGTTCATGGCAGAAACCCATCTGTGTCCAGCAAGACGGAAAAAGGCAACATTTCCAAGGGCCAAAAGCCTAGCAATGCCGACCATTCAGGCTTTGGCTTTGGGATGGTATTGGGTTTGTTAAAGTGTTTTCTTCTGCTCCAAAAACCTGGAAGACAGAAACAGCTGGTGTAGGACTGGCCGCTGTAACAACGTTGCAGGTCGTCAAAAAACTGGCGGAAGGAGAAGGGGGTTTAGGATGGGTCTCTGGTGGTCCTGGTGGTACTCTGGGGCGACGGGTGGAGGATGAAGCGGAGGCTGATACTGATCAGGACTCTGAGAGACATGGGCATCTGAGGAAACGCTTGGTGGTGGCGGAGGAGGAGGAGAAGAGGGTGTGACAGTGGTTGGGAAGCCCGGCGTTGGTCTGCCTGTTTTGGCCAAAGTGTTGCCCTACCATTTAATCATGCATTCGCGGCATGTGACTTAGACATAGTTGGTTGGGGGATTTAAAACCTAAGATTCTTGAAATTACTTATATAACGTTTATGGCCAAAGGCGGGATATGACAGCGCTGGGGTGAATTCATGAGGCTTGCTTCAAAGAAGGCCTCCTGGCTTGAGAGTCCTGGACCTTTTTTGCGCCGAGGTGCGGGGGTTTCCGCTGACCGTGGCTGGCGGAATATACAGCGGCTTATGCGACCGCCCTCTCCTTTTGAGGCGGGACCGTATTGACATGCCCCATCGTCTTCCTCCTGTCCAGTAATTGAAGCGCTCGCAAATTCTGCGGAAGGAAAAAGACTACGATGGATCCGCTCAATGTCGTCATAATCATCATCATCAACACAGGTTGACTCTTGGTCGTCCTGACTTTATTGCATTCCAGGAGCTGCGGGCAAGAAGCAAGAGGCACTGCTAAGGCGTTGCCGACCGCCCGGGATTTTTGCCGATTGAACGGCTTCCTTCTCATCTCTGATGGCATCAGTAAATGGGGCTGTCAGAGCAGACAAAATCATGATCTTTGGCCTCTTGATCTTTTAACATGCCTTCTGACCCACCGCATTTTGTCATAAAGAGGTCTTCAGAAAAAGGTTTATCCACAGTTGGTGGGGTACACGAGTTGAACATTTGGGGCTGCCTTCGCTTCATGTTGGGGACGGATGCTGATGATTGCTGATGACGACATTTGGGCCATGACTGGGAGGACGAGGGAGGTAAGATGCTGGTTGCAGGTTGCATTAACCACGAAGTACAGAGTGGCGACGCTGTTCGTTACTGAGAAGATTCACAGGTGCCCTGACCCAGCGATGGACAGGCCCGGAAAGGTCTGCAACCGTCGATCCCCCTGGCTTGAGTGTTTCGCCAGCACTGGAAGGAGCACCTTCTTCGGTCCTCTACCCTCTATGTCCTACCCCCCTCTACTCTTTGCTCGCTTACCCACATGCATTTCGCTCCATGTTCAGGAAAGATATATATTTGAGAAGGTATGGACAGGAGTTTTGGAAAGGTCTTTATAAAGACGGAATCACAGCTATCTCAAATCCCTCAAATCAAAACAAAATTGCTGTATTCAAATTTAAAGTGCAAGGTGCCTCTATCAACAAAATGGACTGCCGCCAAAGTGAAAAAAAAAAAAAATCACCTATCTGATATGTATACGGATAATTAAAAGGTTTTTTTTGCACCTAATCAATACATCGGGCAGTTGACTACAAAAATGGCTGTATTTCAAATTTTGAAGAGCAAGGTGCCTCTATCAACAAAGCTGGACGGCGCCCAAAGTGAAAAACACCTATCTGGAATGTATACGGATAATAAAAGATGGAGTTTTGCTAACCTAACAAATACCACCTGCGGTGACTACAAAAATTGCTGTATTCAAATTTAAGTGCAAGGTGCCTCTTTATACAAAGCTGGCCTGGTCAAAGTGAAAAAACACCTATATGATATGTATACAGATAATAAAGGTGTATTTTTTACACCTAACAAATACAACTGCGGTGACTACAAAATTGCAGTATTTCACATTTAAGAGCCCAGGTGCCTCTATCAACAAAGATGGAATGAGCCAAAAGTGAAATATCACCTATCTGAAATGTTACGGATAATAAAAGTGGGAGTTTTGCACCTAAACAATACACCTGCGGTGACTTCAAAATTGGCTGTATTCTAAATCTAAGTGCAAGGTGCCTCTATCAACAAAAGCTGGGACTGCGCCAAAGTGAAAAAAAAAAAAACCTATATCTGAAATGTATAGGATAATTAAAAGTGGAGTTTTGCACTAACAAAACTTCCAACCTGCGTTGACACAAAATTGCTGTATTTCAAATTTAAGTGGCGGTTGCTCCTTCAACAAAGTGAGCCTGCGTCAAAGTGATAAAAAAAAAAAAAAAACACCTATCTGAAATGTTATACGGATAATAAAAGGTATTTTTTTTACTAGGTAGAAGGAAAAGGATCTGTTTCTCTAATATATAAAGTTCAGGGGCTAGCAACATCAAGTCAATATTCTAAACAGAAAAACTGTCAATAAAAAGCCATTGCAAATGCAATTGTCTAAACAAAGATGGGCTGCACATATCAACCTATCCTTTTAAAGAGCTTGTCTGTGTTTGCCCCGACGCCCCCCCCCCCCCCCCCCCACCCCCCACTTTACCCTCCACGCTTCCCCCCGGTGACTTTACAGTGCTAGATGCTCCTTTATAAATTCTCAGCCTAAGTACTAAAATCTGCAAATATCTCTAATCTACCTAAAGTTCTAACAATCAGTCACTGCCTAAAAGCATAGCTGTCTGTGTGAACAAAATAGAACAATTTCGCTGAGCTGTTGGGACAGAAACCGAGCCACCGGTTCCATTCCTATAAGACGCTGACACTCACTGAGGATGAAACAGGCAGGGCTGTTCTTGTAAAACGGTCATGTGATTTTTCCAGCCAATCGCAATCCATACACATCCCAAGGTCATGACGTCGCACACACAGCTTACCCTGCTCTATTCTCTAAGCTGATTTGCTGGCGCCTAACTGACTGGAAGCGCTGAAAATGGCGCGTATTAATAGATTATGCACCAGATTTTAATCCTAAAATATCACGTGATCAAAAAAATCCGATCAACATAAAAACTGTGCCGATTTCAACTTTGTCGATAATAATCGCTCAACATTAGCCACAACTTTATCACTTAGCTGTCTAGTGTGCTCTGTGATTTTCATGATGCTGTTTGATCACTACTGTTCTCTAACATACCTCTGAGGCCTTTACAAAACAGATGTAATCAGGCTAGGACTGGGACGACGGGCGATCGGTGAAACCCCCGGTGGGCCCCGAGCCGCTGTGGGCACCCAGCTTCTGTGGGCCCCGGGGCCCGTCCGCGCATCCGGTCACTGAATGCCCAGGCCCTACTTCCCGAGCGCCCAGAGGCCGGGCCCGGTAGCCGGGGACTAATGTCGCTAGCGCTCGTCTCCGCTGACCGCCCTGGCAGGCCTAAGACCCTAGGACTTAAGCCTGCCGATGGGCGTGCGGGCCCTACTGTGTGTAGGCCGTTTTGTGGTGACGTCACATCACCGCGCCGCTATGCAGGGCGCTGTTTAAGAAGAAGCGGTGGAGCTCGGAGCGTCGGGGAGCCGGAGCCAGGTAAGTGGTTGTTTTGTTTTTTTAAAAAAACTATCTAAGGGGGCCCTGGCTACATAAAGGGGGGGCCCTGGCTACTAACGGGGGGCCCTGACAACTACAGGGGGCCCTGACAACTAACGGGGGCCCTGACTACTAAAGGAGGGCCCTGACTACTAATGGGGGCCCTGACTATAAAGGGGGGCCCTG